>PVKE010000609.1:0-132821 GCA_004027555.1 Craseonycteris thonglongyai | reverse complement strand
AGGTAACAATGAATTAAACGTGTCATTATTTATTGAGACCCTGCAAGTGTTTCAAAAACAGTTTGAAGAGAGATTTCTGCAGTTTACAAATATCGAGCCAATTGTCTCCTTCTGTATCAATCCTTTTACTTGCCAAATAAATGTAATAGAACTAGCCGCATGTATTGCAGACCTTGTTCAGGGGAAAGCAGAAGAACTACCATAGAGTTAGAAATTTTGAAACTTAAGAACGATATTTTGCTAAAATCCTTAATATCAGAGGACTTATGGAACATAGTCAACAAAGAAAGGTTCCCATTTTTAAAAAAAGCAGCATATAAAATCAAATTGTTTTTCGGGTCAGCGTATTTATGCGAATCTTTGTTTTCAAACATGAATTTAATAAAATCACGATATAGATCTCGACTTACCGATGAGCATCTTAATAATTGTTTGCTAACAGGGTTGTTGTCATACTCTCCTAATTACAAGGCACTGGCCAATGAAATGCAATGCCAAAGATCACACTGACAGATTGTTTTTTTTTATGTTTTCTTTTATGTTTTTTTAAATGATTTTATTATACGTGTGTTTTTTATTTACTTTGTATTACGTTTCGTATATATGTTTCTTTGTGTGTATATAATTTGTACAATAAATTTATTATTTTAAAATTATTTTTGTTTATTATTTTTTATTCTTGTTCAATAATAAATATTCTTAGAAATAGCTGGTGCCCGCCACCCTACCGATATTTTAGAATGCGTCCTAGGGTATAAAAAGGTTGGGAACCCCTGTTCTAAAGGGTGGGCCCCTTGCAGTACATGCTTCCCCCGCTAGGTGAGTGTTCTAGGAACTCATCTGCATCAGTGGACCAGCTGCCATTTCTGTGAGAAGCTGTGTTTGGTTTCAGTGATTGTTCTCTGAAGACTCTTTCAACCAGTTGGGCCATTTCATGATGGGTGATTTACACCAACAAGGGGAGTCAAGACAATGCACCTGCCCACACCGCGCTATGTTCAGCAGTTTGTGACCAAAAAACAGCACAACCCCAGTGCCCATCCTCCCTGTTCACCTGATCTTGCCCTGAGCACCTTTTTTTGTTTGTTTCCCTGGAAAAGGTAGAACAAAAAAAGGCAGAAACACTAAAAGGCATTAAATTGACTAGTTCGAAAACATCTTTTAACAGTGGAAAAACGTCTCGATAGGTGTATTGCATCACATGGAGAGGACTTTGAAGGTGACTGGAGTTTAAACATGTAAGAATAATTACACCATTTTTTAAATAAATAAATTCCATTATTTGGGGGGGGTCCCCCTCTCCTATAGGTTGATAAAGCAGTCAAGGCACTAATAAAAATTTCCATTCACAGGCAGGACTGCTCTCCAAGACCCTCTGATAGGACTCCAAGGGCCCTGTGAACCCCCTTGGCCACCCCGAGCCTGTCCAGCCGCTCCCTGACAGCTGCCCTGAACCACTGCTCCTGACACACCTGCCTCCCTCCCTCCCCCCACCACAGTGCCCAGCACTCCCCCCTCCCAAGCACCTTGGCCATTTTGGTACCATCAAGCCTGACAGCGGTGCTGTGAGGGGTGAGGAGTCAGGGATGGTCAGCTCCCTTTTGCAAATAGAAAAGCTGAGGCTGAGTCAGTGAAGAACGCCCGGCCGCACAGGCAGTCAGGGCATCACTGGACGGGGACTCAGGGCCCCTGGTCCCACAGCCCAGCCCTCTCCACCCCTACAGCCACTCTCGTGTGTGCAAGCTCGTCACCAGCTCAGCCAGCCACCCTCAAACGCAGGACACTGCTCACGCCAGCGTGGCCCAGACACCGAGGCGCATGCGCACTGTCAGAGCACAGGCCCAAACGGAGCTGCCGGCATGCGAAGGACAGGGTTCCCTTCGAGAAGCTTCCCTTTGCGGGTCTCTGCACAGGACCCCCAGCTTCTCCTCCTGGGTGTCCCTGTGTCACAGGAAGCCCAGCCCAGGTCTGAAGACCGTGTGGTATTGCTGACATCTCAGCCTGGGCAGAGCCAACAGAGGCGAGCAGAGTGTAATGGTACAAAGACAGGACACCAGCCAAGAGACCTGCTCTCCAAAGGGTTCTGCCTCCAGTGATCAACTTGCCTCAATCTCACTCTTAAATCCACATCCAGGGCTGCAGAGCGTATACCCAACACCCAGGGGATAGGCCCTGCATTTCGTGCTTTACTGCAGGGTCTTGTTTGCATTCTTTTCCACCTGCATGTCAGTGCAATCTGCTGAGGCAGCCTGAAGGTAACTGCAGGGTGACGGTGTGTGTGTGTGTGTGTGTGTGTGTGTGTGTGTGTGTGTGTGTGTGTGTGTGTGTGTGTGTGTGCGTGTGCGTGTGCGTGTGCGTGTGCGTGTGCGTGTGCGTGTGCGTGTGCGTGTGCGCGTGCGCGCGCGCGCGCGCGCGCGCGCATATGTGTTTCTTCCACACCTCGTCTTTCCTGCTTGCTCCACCTTTTAACCATGGTCATTGCTAGCACACTGAATGCCAAAGATGGAGCAAAGACCATCTCTGTGATCAACATGGAGAAAAGGCAAGAAAACAAAGCACAGGCAAGCACCCAGTCAGTGAAGATACACAGCAATTGGGACACAGAGCTACCCACTAGCAACCATCACTTATACCTGCCTTATTAGCCAAGATTGTTCTGCTGTTAGGTACATTGAGCACTATTATGCTTTCTGAATTGGGGAAGGTGTGGCCCAGTGGCTATGCGGGGAGGTTCTTGAAGGAGAGGCAGAGCCGATGCTGTGCAGTAGGTGCCTGGGACCTGCCCCTGGAAACCCTCAGTTCAAATAGGAGATATGGCTGCCCCATCCCCATGGTCACCCCCAAGTGGGCACATTTTAGATAAACTGACCAGATGTCCCATTTTACACTTGATCTGAGCCAAAAAGGCTGAGAAGCGATCAGATGTTCCATTTTAAATGAGACAGAGAAACTACCATACTGTCTTGTTTCAAACAGTGCCTATGGTCAGCCTACCGACACCTGGAAGTCAGCCCAGTGAGACTCGGCTGACCAGACAAACTGTTTGAAATGGGACAGTGCCATTGTTTTCTGTCCCATTTCTAACGGGACATCTGATTAACCTAGCACATCACCACTGCCCACTTTTTCCCAGAATCCACTCCCTTTATGGCAATTGTATTTTACCATCTTGGGTTAATAATAATAAATCAACTCAACTGGTATTCATTCAGAAAGCAATAGTATTGATTGATTGATTGATTGATAGTAATTAATTCAATATCATTTAGTGTTTTTGTTGAACAAACATTTCTTGAGGCACTTCTGAGTCTTGTGGGCATAGTAATGCTCAGGTATTCTCACCTCCAAAAGTTTGGCCTTTTATGATACTCTGGAAACTCAAGGGTAAATTCTGGCTTGGCATAGAGATCAAAGAATGTTTCTGGGAGAGGTGAAAGGAAAATAAAGTGTGAATATGAGGAAAGATACATTCCAGGCAAAAGAAAGATCAAGAAGAAATGCCATAGGGTATGAACACACATAAAAGATTCTCAGAGAATGGTGCCTAGACCTATTGGCTAGAAAATTAGGGGTATGATACACTGCTGACATTAACATATGTGAATTCTTTTATAAAGTGCATTATTCTTGCCAATGTTCATTGTTATTTCAAAGCGAGCAGGGACCAAGTGAGAAGCTTGAAATGCCCCCACTCAGAAGCAAAATCCATTAGGAGCCAGTTCCGGGCTAGAGCAGGAGGCTGATAGGGTCACACTGTGGCTTGGAAGGGACCTTCTGGAGGGCAGGTGGTAGGTGGGTGGGTCAGGGAGAGATGAGACTGAGATGCAAGTGACAATAGCCAGAACTGATGGAGTCCTGACTCAAGTCAAGAAAGTAGATGTGGGTGATGTCAAAACACAATGTCAACCAGAGACGGTGGGTGTCACTCATGAGAACACAGCTGTAACATTGGACAGACCCCAATGTTTCTTCCTTCACTTGCCTCCGTTCCTAGCCCTTGGACTTTGGGCAAAGGCTCGGAGCCTCAGTTTCTCATTAGTCCAGTGATGTCCATAGGGCGATCATGGAATTGTGTACCTTTCGTAGAGTGCTGCCCACACCTGCTAGCTCCATTTCCTCTACTTTTACAAATGGGAAGGCTCTTTAGGGAACACTTTGCCCAGAGGTGCACATCTGGATGTGTCTGTGGTCTCATCAGCCACCCTCCTATCTTTGTGTTTCAAGGTTCTAGGAAACAGATTCCAATATGAATCCTCACAGGCAAATCTTGGAAAAAATGAATCAAAAGGTGAAAGAAGCTATTAATCACTAACATTCCGAACTTATTCCCGTTAGACTGAGCAGCAAAAAGCAAATGCAAATGACACACTGGAAACAAATACATTCTGTGCAGCTGTTTGCTGGGTTGGACGGAGGGACGATGTGTTTTTCTCACTGTGACTGGCTGACGCCACGTCCTGGCCTGATGCAGGAAGCTAACGAGACATTTCCAGATAGCTGTTATCCAGACCCAGGGCAGCCAACCAAGATCCCACGGGCTCCTTGTGACCACCATGGGAAGTGATGTTTTCTGTATAGAACCCTGAACGGGTCAGTGAGTTCACCAGCAAAGAGTTCTTCATCAGCCAGGCTTACAAAGTAAAGGACAGTTTCTTTACACAGGAAAAATATGCACGGTGCCAGTTGGCAATCTAAGGGCTACCAAGGTCACTGGCCTGAAAGGTCAAAGGTTGATCTTAAGCATAAACAACCAGAAGATGGGTAGATGGATGTCTCAACTCCAGAAACTCCTAGCGGTGTGATCCTGGGCAGGCCACACAAACTTGTGGCTCCTGTTTCCTCATCTACAAAATGGGCATGAGAGCACCTCCTGTGTAGGGCTTTTTGGAGGATTAAAGGAGAGGAGAGATGTAAAAGTGCTTCAAAAATTAGAAAATATTGTTCCTACAGAAGACATTACTTTGATGACAATTGGCTCCCCAGAACTTTACCTTTTTGGTAGAGACGTCCTGCCCACACACCCCCAAGCTACCCTTAGGCTTAGTCTGTCAAAGGAGAGGTGGGTAGGAATGCCATTCAACCAGGAGTCCTGCCTCCCATGTTGCCCCTCCCGCCCTAGCCATGCAGACATCTCATGTCTCCACCACTTTCCCAGATACCTGTGCCTGAGTAAGTCACTTGCCTTCTGAGAGCATCACTCCCTTCACCTACCTAAAAGGGACAGTGATATCCCTTGCCCACCACATGAGCTTGTAACCGAGACCTTTCAGAAGATGCAAATCTGCTTAGCACACACCATGTGCTCAAATATAACCCCTGCCCCACCCTACCCTATGAACTGTGTGACCACTCTGAGCCTTAGTTTCATCCTCCATAATGGATATTAATGGCACGTAATCCTTGGGGCCCTATGAGAAGTGAATAGCCTAACAAATAGCATGGTAGCTGTTTAAGAAGTCGTGATCCCCTCTTGTCTCCCCTCTCACTCCTGTCCGCTACTCTTACTCCCCAGGGTGGTTTAAATCCTTAAACTACTGCCCTAAATCTTTGATAAATGGTCAGTTCACCTGACAAGCTTCTTCCATCTCCTATATCCACGATTTAATCCTGCCCTGGTTAGTAAAAAGCTGTCTGGTACCTCCGTTCCGCCAGAATCACCCAGCTGCTGAGTGACTAGACAGCAACCTTTACTGTTTCCATCTTGTGGGCAGGACCATCTGTCATGTCTATTCCATAAGACTGCAAGGTTAGGCGGCCAGAAAAATATAAGATCACACACACAAAAGAACTAAATAATTACAGGATAAATAGACAGCTTCTCTCAGTGTTCAAGGGCTGTCCGGAAAAAAATCCAGCTGCAAATGCCTCTAATTTTCACAGAATGTGGCTGGATAGTTTCCGACCGACCGCATACAGATAACCTAGCTGTAGTTTAGAAAATGGATTCTGATAATTCCTTCTGTGCATACAGTAGTATGAAAGAGTGAGTGACTTGCCCAAGATCAGTATTTGCTGAGCACCTACTATGTGCCAGCATGCCAAGCCTGGTGCTAAGCACTTGAGATGTAGTGGAAAAGGAAACAGAAATTTCTGTCCTCGTGGAGGAGACCAGTAATAACACCAGCGCGACAAATGTCAGGGAAAGAAAGGTACAGAGCACCTGGACCGAAATGCATCTTGGGGGACTGAGAAGTGTTTGCTGAGACCTGAAGAGTGAGAGTTGAAGTTGGGAGAAGCCTGGGGAAAAGGAAGGGTTCCCAGCAGATAAACAGCCAGCTCAAGTCCGAACCTGGGTTCCCCCCAGTACCAGGGTCCACTAGCAGGTACCATACTGGGGACCAACCAGGCTTGCCAAGTCTGCATGCTCATGACTGTGTGCAATTCTCTGGAGAGCATCTATAGTTTCCCTGGACTCTCAGAAGAACCCATTATATACCTCGCCTGCCCGGCCCCAAGGTCAATAACAACTGTACTTGAATATGTGCACACGTCCCCCTGCTGGGTAACTATACTGCACTGTCCTCTGGTGGGTACACAGGCCACTCTGGCCTCTCCTGGGTGGCTGGGCTGGGGGTGAGCAGCGGAGTGCTCTCAGAGCCTTCTTTCCTGTTCCCATCAACACTCAGTGCCCGGCTCAGACAGAAGCTGCGTGCAGGGCAAGGCCGTGCGAGGAGGGGCATTCCGCAGGGACATACCAGGGTCACTAATGGGGAGGAGTGTTTCTCACCAGAACCCTTCTCTATGAGCTCATCAAATATTCATGGCCATTAAGAGGCCCAACTTCCTTCCAAGACAGGGACCCAAGGCTTGGAGCACAGCCGGTGAGACCAGGAGAGGTAGCCTGGGGCCAGTCCCAGCAGGCAGCTTGAGGTCCCCACCATGGAGCCCACCACAGACTGGAGGCAGCCTCCAGGGAGCGGGCAGTGGGTCAGGCCACCCTGCAGCCTCCTCCCGTGAGCAGGCGCTGATGCAGCGCCGGCAGCCTGCTGGCAGATGTGTTCATCCACTAAATAATTTACACCCTCCAGGAAATGGACTGCGGAGATGCCAAAGCCATTAGAGGCCCACTGGTGGGGGAAGAGGACAACGAGGGGAGGAAAATACGCAGAATAACCATCCCTGGCCTCCAACACCCTCAGGGTTGCCAGGCGCGTGCAGGCCCGCTCTCATCTGAGCTCCCACAAGCCTGCTAGCCAGCCATATTTCCCAGGTAGGGAACGTGTGGCTCAGAGGGAAACGTGCCAGAAGCCTGCACTGCCTGATTGCCTCCAAAGCAAACTCAAGCCAGGTCTGCTGATCCTGAGTATGTCCTTTAAGATGGAGGGATTTCTCACTAAGAAACCAAGTTCCCGGTTTCTTTTTATTACTATTACCCTAAGGCAGGTTTCTGTGGAAGACTAGGTGCTTTGTTTCCACTTTTCTCAGCCCTCTCTATACCTGGGGCCAGGTATCCCTGCCTTCCCTGGACCCATCAGAAGGGCTGAACCCCACTGGGACCCTGATGTTAAAATACTGTGTAGGCACAAGTTGTGACCAAATCGTATCCATGGAGGATCTGAGATCCAGAGAAGAGGTGGGATGAGTCCAAGGACCTATGGAGAGGAGAGCTGGACGCGATCACCAGGACTTTCGATCCTACTCGCTTTCCTTTTGAGGATGCTGCCTGTGATGTTAGACCTCAGGCATCGCCTCCTAAAATCCCCCATCTGGAAGGGCAGCTGGTTGTGTTTCTACCCAAAGAGGCAATGACTAGAGCCTTCATGCCTTCAAGGATGCTCAAGACTATCACCCTGGCCCGCCCCCCAGTGGCTTATGAGAAACCAGTGAAGCAGGTCCGATCCCAGTCTCCCACACACTCAGCTGGATGTGGAAAATACAGCTCTGGCTTAGAAACCCACTCGCCATCTGACCTACACCAGGGAAACGCAACTCCAGGTTCGATGCAAACGAGCTCAGTTATTGATGATTATTCGGGAACAGGTCAGCCCCCTGGGGAAGAGGGTTGGTATGTGGGGACGTGTGTACATGCAGACACTGTCCTTGCTGCCGCAGGAGGGGTGGCTGTATCAAAGCATCTGTGTTAGCTTCCTAGCAATGCTTAGCCAACTGCCTTAAAACAACAGAAAGTATTCTCACGATGCTGAAGGCCAGAAGTTCAAAATCAAGATGTCAGCTGACCATGCTCCCTCCCAGCCTCTAGAGGAAGAGCCCTCCTTACCGCTTCCAACTTCTCGTAGCCCCACGTGTTCTCTGGCTAATGCCGTGGAACTCTAATCTCTGCCTCCGTCTTCCCATAGACACCTTCCCTGTGCAGGCCTTCCCACCGTACTCCAGGGCAAACCCAACTGTACTAATGATATCTGCAAACTGTTTCCAAATAGGGTCCCTCTCTGATATACTACTGGAGCATAGAACTTCTGTGTATCTTTCTGAGCAACATAATTGAACCCAACACATGACACCAGATGGAGAAAAGCTTGGTTATAAGGATTGGGCAAGAACCAGTTAATCCGAGTGGGTCTCCTTTGGCCCAGGCCAGGGGCTGTCGTAGCCTCTTGGTAGCAGCAGCCTTTTGACTGTGAACTGCAGGCCACACACAGAAACAGGCCTGGGCAGAGTCTACAGCATCAATGGGAACAAGCCCGTTCTGTCACCAGCTGCTTGTGAGAACTGCATTGGCAATAACCTACTACTGACACAAGGTTGCATAGGTTGGCTTTTTTTCCCCTCAGAATCCAAATGAAGGCATTCCTTTGATTCAACTAATATTTGCTGAACAACTACTCTGTGACAGCCCCTGTCTGGAGACACAGGAGTTAATAAGGTGCAGCCCAGTCCCATGAGCCTAGAGGCAGAGCATTTGAAGAAATGGATAAATATACCATAGAGTGATAAATGCTGCAATAAAAGGGTGCCCCAAATGCCATGGGGTGCCAGAACAGCAACAAGCTGGTCCCCACGTCATCTTCATCACTCAACTTACCAAGCTATTTATCTGGCCCGAAGTAGATGTATTACCTCCAGTCAATATACACAAATCCGGGTTTTGACCATCACAGGTGGCTTACTGAGGAATCACGTGGTACTCTGCATGGGTAATGAGGCTCCAAAGCTCTTTCCCAGAGCCTTCAGCATGTCACACCACAGAGCCAGAGATGAAAGGGGAGCATTCAGGCCAAGCAGCCTACAGTCGCCCTGAAAACCACCCAAGCAACACAGCCTTATGGTGCCCACTTTCCTCTTGGTCACAGCAGGTCCCTGTACCATGGGGAAGTTGAAAGCTCTCAAAATGCTGCTATCAAGCAAACAACTCCTAGGGCACAAGTGGCACAGAGTGAAGGACCCTGGAGGAAACTACATCAGCGGAGCCTCAGGTCTGAGGTTCCATGTCATGCTGTAGGAAAGGACTGTGGAGAGCAGAGCCCTGGCAATGCCACCCAGCTAACAGCTGCAGCACAGCCATGGGCAGCAGCCTGTCCTATGGGCATCTTTATAGGAGGTGACCCCTTTCCTCCCACACAGCCCACATCCCATGGGAGGCACAGAGCAGCTGGTCAACCGCAAAAGGACTTCGATGTCAAGATCGATTCTCCAGAACATGATCAGTTTACAAAAAAGGGAAACAAAGCACCAACACGAGCATAAAAATCCTCCAACTCATCTCAAACTCAAGGAAATGCTAATGAAAGCAACAATGGAATATCAACTTATATTTATTAAAAGAGCAGCAAATACATTTATCAGATGGTAGTCGATGCAGGAATTATGCAATGGAATGAGCAGCATCATTCATTTATAAGCAAGAAACATTAGAATGTTCTTTCTGGGAAAATCAGGAATTTGACAATATATGAGCATACCGAGACCTTTTAAACTTTGGCCCACCTCTAGCAAGCTGTTGTAGGAATATAATACAAATGTGTTTTATAAGAAAAGTGGCAGGGAAACCGGAATGGCTCAGTGGGTTAAGCACTCACTTTGCAGCCCAGGGGATTGAGGATCGAATCCCAGCCCCAGCCCTGGCCCGTGCAGACCCATATGCTGAACTGAGGTGTGCTTCCCATGTGGGAGACCCCCAGTTTAGTTTCTGCCCCTGACCCCCATGTTGAAAAACAACAACAACAACAACAATACTGATGACGTACAGCTATGAGACTGCTCTGGGCCCTTCCTCTTACAGAATTACTTACAATAGAAAAAATAATAACATAAATATCCAAGAAAATTAGAAAAATTAAACAAACAATGGCATATCCAGAAGATAAGAGTATAACAAAGCCATTAAAATTACATTTCTGTGACAATTTAATGAGAAAATATGCTAAAATAGAAAGTGGAAAGAATAACACAAAATTATACCTATCATTTGATATCAACTATGTAAATAAGTATTTTAAAAGACTAGAAAGAAATATACTAAAACAATAACAGACTATGTCTGTTGGTGAGAACACATGTTAGAAGAGAAACTTTTCTTCTCTTTAATTTCTAAATTTTCTTCAATAACTATAAATTATTGTTCTAGTTAGAAAAATATTTATAATTTAACTTGTTTAAAATTATATACATGCATATAAATATGTTTATTACTCTGACAAAATTCAGTTATAGCCAAACAAAAAATATTTATGTAGGATAGTGATGACTTCTTCCAAATTTTTACTCATTACACTAGACTTTTTTGTATAAAATTGTTGGTGGGCATAACTATTTTTCTAAGTATTTTGGTGCCTCAGAGTCACCTGAAAAACTACTTATTTTTCAAGGCCCAACTTGAGGTTCAGCTCTTGCTGGAGGACACCATGAAAACTTGGTCCACAGACTCTGCATCGGGAACCGAGTAGCTGTTATCTGGAAATCCTTTTGGATATGAAATACTATACAATTCAGTGATGCTCTGTCATTTGTTTCCATTCTGTGTGTACGTGTCATCTCTTTGCTGGATTTTGTTATCTTAGGAGCAGATATATCAGTTAGCTATTGCTGTATAACAAACCACTCTAAAACTTAGTGGCTTAATCTCAAGTGTATGAAGTGCCTGGGAGGCTAGAATTGGTGGTTTTTGGCTGAATTTATTCATCCACCCATGATTAGCTGCCAGGCTGACGAAGAGCTAACTGGTCTAGAGAAGCCTCCGTTGACATGACTTGTCTTTGTTTCATGTAATCTCTTAACCTGGGTTTTTTTCTCATGGTGGAGGCAGGATTCAAAGATCATAAGTAAGAGCTCACAGGATCTTTTGAGGCCTAGGCTCAGAACTGGCATACTATCACTTCTGTTACATTCTATTGGCCAAAGGAAATCACAAGGAAAGCCTAAATTGAAGAGGTGGAGAAATGGACCCCACATCTTAGTGAGAGGAGCTGAAAAGTTAATGGTGCATGGATACGTTATGAAGGAAGAAAATGATTGGGGCCATTGTTGCCAGGGAGTTTCCATTTTTTCAATTCTATATTGTGCCTAGTAAGTTGTCTGGTGACAATCTATGGACCATTCTCACTTTATTTTTGGCTCTGTTCTGAATTGTAGGAGACTAAAAACCTGGAAACTATACACAAGCCCAGATTCCCTTGCCAGAAGGCTTCGGGTTTGGTTCTGCCAATGGGGCATACTGCTGGGAAGCTAAAGGGCAGGAGAAGCCACTTGGTCTGTCCTACTTTTGCTTCTAGCAACATCCACAGAAGCAGCGGGCAGGTGTGGACTCCTGGGTTTCTGCCCAGGTAACACAGCTCCATCAGTAATTACAGGGTGGTAAGGGATGTGCCAACAAGATAACTCTGACTCCAGGAGTAGCAGCAATGTGGCACCTACCTCAGTGTCATAGGCACCTGAAGGTTCTGACTCGACAGGCACAGAACAGAAGCAGCTATAGTGGCCTCCCTCAGACTCCTGGCTTCCTGAAAAGCCACACTTTGGTAGCAATAGCAGCAATCCCCAGCAAGCCAATGACACAAGTCCTCATAGACTCAGGAAACCAACTCTCTCAATGGAAAACCTGAGATTGGTTATCCAGATAACTGGGGAAAATGGAATACAATAATAGCAGGCCATTTTCTAATACTAATAGATCACAACTAGTAGCTACGTAGAAACAAAAGAGTTCCTTAAGTATTTACCTGTGGTTGGTTGTCTGTGATGAAGTTCTCAGAGACTGAAGTTACTGGTTGGCGTTGGGAATAATGATTATGAGAATTTAGATGGGTAGAGAGGCGCTGTTTTTGACTCCACTGGAGGGTTTACATGAAGAGAATGACAAGCCCTGGCTCAAACATTTAGCTTAAGGTACAGTCTGAAAGTCAGAAAACTCCTATGTCAGGCCTAAAAGAATCTCTATTTCTTACATCCTCAAGCTTGATTTGATACTGATGAAAGTCAGGCTCAAAATTTAATCCTACATGTTGCAGAATTACAATGTAAATTAAACTCACCACCTTACCAGGTATATAGCATGTGGCATTTATTAGGAAAGACTAGAATTCTGAAAGTTAGAATAAGTAAATTTAGATGGCCTTAGGTATATACGAAAACCTATATCTCTCAAACACTCTTGGGACTTTTTATTCTGTGGAAATATCCTGTCCTTCTATCTGTAAGAAAACCTTATCATGCAAAATGATAATCATGATATAAAACATAAAATAATTATGAACTGACAGAATTAGAATCTATCACCAGAAAGCACTCTTAAAGAAACTACAGAAAGAGCATCTAACCTCTTCTGTTACAGGTAGGTAAACTGGGTCTCAGAGAAGCTTTGATTAAAACCCTAATTTTTCCCCACCATACTATTCGAATGAAAGGGGAGCTGAAAGTTTGCAGGCTCAAATGAAGCCATCTTTATTGGGTCTACCCAAGGAAGATTCTCTCATTCATTTCTTGAGTATCATCTTTATCAGAAGTTTGATAGCAATGTGTCACTAGCTTGTCAAATGGCATCACTAGCTTCTTCATTTTATTAACAGATATTTCAGTCTGGCTTTCCACAGACTTATTCAAAGGCTATAAATTGTGATATATGCCCTTACAAGATAGACAAGCACGCTCTGTAGAGAATCATATCACTCGACTTTAACTTACACAAGGAACATTGGCCTTGTCCAATGCTGATGTTTCAGTAACTGACTACTACTAGCCCCCCCTTATCCATAGCTTCATTTCCTGAAGTTTCAGTTATCCATAGTCAATCATTATTTGAAAATATCTATATCCTTCAACACCTCACTTTATCCTATTAATATCATGTAGGTATTCTATCATCTCACATTATTACAAGAAGAGTGTGTGTAGTACAATAAGGTATTAGAGAGAGAGACTACATCCACATAACTTACTACAGTATATGATTATAATTGTTATATTTTATTATCAGTTGTTGCTTTTAATTTCTTATAACTAATTTATAAATTAAACTTTATTATAAGCATGTATAGGAAAAAACATAGTATCCAAAGGATTAGATACTATCTGCAGATTCAAGCATCTACTGGAATCTTGGAATGTATTCCCACAGATAAGGGAAACTACTGTATTGTCTCAACTATCTCCCTGGCCTGCCGCCCTCAACATGATGCTGAAGCTTCACTTATTTTTAGATTTGCTCGGACCTGGTGTATTTTCTATGGTATTGCAAGGTAGTAATTTTATCCACTGTTGAACTTAACATGACTAACCTACCAACACTCTCCCTGCCCCAATGACTGCTGGGGTTTCATCCTCCATCTCAAAAGCATGGAGCGTGGTGCAGCACACTTTCCATGATGTGTTGTATAAGGATTTCCAGATATGTATTATTTATGTGTGCAGACATTACCTGGGATGCTGGTCAGTCAAAAAAGCCTTGTAGTTCTAGCCTGAGTCCCAGAGAACCAACATAGCTTTGCCTCATCCTGCAAAGTTAACACCCAATGGAACGTCATTTACTCTAGACTGTAAATGACTTACTTGAAATATTAGGACTGGGAGAAAATTTAGAGATCCAGAATCACCACCACCATGAAATGTACCTAGTCACCACTCAGGTCAATTAGGTACTATCCCCTTCTAAGGGTCTTTTACAGCATTGGTCATGAAGGTGTCATTCTGGAGTAAAGAAATTAGAGCTTTATTTTCAGAATGCTCTAATATTCAGATTTCATTTACACATTTTACTAACTTGGTTACCATGGTCTAGTTATGGAACCTCAGTGTCCTTACATGTGAGATGAGAACAGTAACACTTGTCTTGGGGGCTTGTTGCAAAGATGAAATAGTGTAAAGGGCCTGCTGGAGAGCCTGGCAGCCAACAGCTGCACAGTGGTCGTCACTGTGATTTTATCATTGCAGAAACCATCTGTGTACACATCTGCTGTGGCTGGTCTCCAACCATGACCTGTAAAGGTCCACACCCTCCTAAATCTCAGCTCCGATGTAGACCCTCCACATTCAATGTGGACTGTCTCTGTGAATTGTTTTCATCAACAAATTGTACCAAAGTAACCCTGTAAGATTACACTTTCATGCTTTTGAGAGTCAAATGCCATTCCAAATCAGAAATCTGGGCAATTTCTTGACTCCATTTTTCTCCCAACATCTTTTTAGTAACCCTCCCACCACCAACATCGAGCCTATCAACTCTTGAATGTGTCCTGTGTGCCCCTCGGAGATTGGTGGTCATTGTTATTATCATCCCCATTTCCCAGCTGAGCACCCTAACACAGACCATGATGATGAGACCTGTCCCAGGTCAGAACCAGGCCTGGGAGAGCAGGGTGGAGTCCCAGCCTCCGTTCTTCAGCACGACCTCAGATTGCCTCCCCACTACTGATATTCCTGAAATATCTCCCTGTGGTGTCCCCTCCTCTCTACTTCCTCTGCCCCTGCTATTATCATCACTTCTCTTCTGGAGGCCCATTCCAATCGTTTCTTAGCCCCTTATCTAAAGTCTCCTTCCCACAAGCATTCTCCACATTGCTTCCAGAATGAGCTTTCTAAAATGTCAGTCTGACCAGCTCCTTCAGTGAATGGCGGCCAAAGTTCTGCAAGGGGAATTCTAAACAACGCAGCCTGCAGACAAGGTTCACCATTATCTTACCCCCACTGTCACACTTGCAACAATCCTAAATTCCAGCTGGGAAGAATGATGGGAGGTGCCCAAAATACACCAGATCTCATGTAAGGGTCTTCTCTCACCCCTGCTCCCTGCCCCCATCACTCTCATCACCAGCAATCCACATTTACCTGGCTTACTCCAACTCCCACTTCAAGATTCAGTTCCCTTTCCCTGGAAGCATTCCTGAGCCTTTCCAGTCTTTCTGTTCCAGCACTTACAGTTTAGCTCTACTCTAAAGTCTATCACACTGTAGTATACTTATATATGTATGTAATCCTCTTTCCCACTAAGCATAATGAGCTCTCTAGCACCATCTTTGTCTCCTACCATGAAGTCTGAGTTGGTGTTCAATAGTATTTAATGGATAAATGAATGAACAGATAGCTGGGTGGTGGATAGATGGATATATGAATGTCGGTTGGGTGGGTGGATGAATGGATGAATAATAGATGGATGTTGGGTGGATGGATAAATACATGAATGAATGGATGGTGGATGGATACTTAACATGCTGTTTTCTTTTGCTGAAAAAGAGTTGCTCCTTACCCACCCCACACCAGCTAGATTTTTTTTTCTTAAGCCTCCAAATTAAAAGATATCATTGCTTCCAGTGGTCATAGTTTTAGAAATGTAAAGATTAATACTCGCAATGAGCAGCAAATGCTTTATCCTTAAGGTGCCACAGGAATAACATTTTCTAATTTGTATTTGCATTTGAAATTGAAACACAAATTGGCACAAAAACTATTATACATCCTGACTAATTAATGTTCTAAAAATGAATTATGCAAATCAACCTTAACAGGCCTCAGAAGCTTTTTCCATATATAATGAACCACTCAGTTAAAGCAGGATTCTGACTGGATTGTAGTGAGAAGAACACAGGCTTTGGAACCAGACTTGGATAAGTCTGCAGTTTGGTGGTAATCTCCCTGAGCCTCGGTTTCTTCATCTGTTCATTGAGAATGAAAATGCCTACTTAGTGTGGCTCTCAAGATAGTGAAAGAAAGACTATTATAGAGTTCCTGGCCTAACATAGCTGCCTCGAAATATTAATGTCCTTCATCCTTTGGTTTCGGGTGGTCCTTCCAACCTCTCACACTGCTCCTTCCCTGTCACCTTTGCTAATACCAGTCTTGTATCAAACATGAATATGCCTTCAGATCCCCAAAACAAAGGCTAATGCACTGTGTGTGTTTTCAAGCCATGTACTAGGAATGTACTGAACTCTGTACTATCCAGCTGGGCCAGCGAGCATTCCTTAGCCTTGAGAACGGAATGTCAGAACAGCTGGGGGGAGGTCATGGTGACTGATTAGGTAGTAAAGCAGACAACAGCAAAATTCTGGGCAGCTGTCTGTGTGGTCTGAGGCAATGCTCTGATAACCTATCATTGTGACCATTAGCCATCTCCTGACTAGGCGGGGCTAGGTCAGCTCCAACAAACCTCTGTGCATGGTCCTGTTCAAGAACGTGGACCAGGGACACTTTGCCCACAAGGGATTCATGGGCTCTGACTAGAGTGCAGCTGCAGCCCACTGCAGGCAGGTCTGATGGTGAACATGATGATTAGAATTAACATTGGTGGGGGAAGCTGGAATGGCTCAGTGGGTTAAGCACTCGCTTTGCAGCCCTGGGGACCAGGGATTAAATCCTGGTCCCGGCCTGTGTGGAACCATATGCTGAACTGAGGTATGCTTCCCATGCAGGAGGCCCCCAGTTCAGTTCTCGCCCCTCGATTTGGCCCCTGACTCGAGGGGGTGTACCTCCCATGTGTGAGGTCCCACCCAGTTCCCACCTGCATGACCCCCGTCCACATGTGTAGAATGAAACCATGTCAAAAGCTGATGACATACAACTATGGAGACTGCTCTGGGCCCCCCCACTTCCCCCCCCCCCCCCATCAAAAACAATAAAATAAATCTTAAAAAAAAAAAAAAGTAACATTGGTGGGTCTCAAGATGCCCAGTAAGGATGGCACTGAAAGCTAAAGGCTAGAGCCAACGCGACCATCAGGACAAAGACAGGGCTTACCAGGAAGACTCGCTGGTCAGTGTAGCTCTAAGACCTTGTAACCAAGGGCATCAGCGTGTTGATGTTCCCTTAGTTTTTTAGCCATATATACACAAAGTGAGGCCAGCAACACAGGCAAAGCCTCAGAGTCAGCTCTCTTCAGAAGTTATTATGGCTGCATATGGTGGCCAGCATGACCTGGACAATCGGAGCCCCCAGAAGAGGGTGACACCAGCGGCAAGACTGGGACCCACAGATCCTTCAGCCAGCCCCAGCTTCTAAGCTGGAGGAATCTCCCAATCTGCTAGTGAGGAGCAAAGGCAGTTTAAATGAACATCACACAGACAGGACGAACAGAAGGAGGTTAGGCCTTCATCAGGGACCCCGTACAGGCAAGCCTCAGCTCCGCATCTCCTAAGTGGAGGTTGCCTTCCTCTCCATTTGTTTCTTTGATTGAAACGTTCAGGTTAAAAGACCTCATTTGGGTATTATTATTATTATTATTATTATTTTAAAATTTATTTTATTGATTTTTGACAGAGAGAAACAGATACAGAGAGAGACAGAGAGAAGGGGGAGGGCCCAGAGCAGTCTCCATAGTTGACAGCATTAGTTTTCCATATAGTTTCACTCCACAGGTGGGCACAGGGCTGCGCAGGGCAGGAACTGGGCTGGGAGCCTCCCGCATAGGCCCCGGCAAGAACTGAACTGGGGGAGCTCCCAGTTCAGCATGTGGGTCCGCATGGGCCATCCCAGCTTTCCCCATTCGGGTATTATTTAAATAGCAGTAACAGAACCCAGAGGGAAACCCAGGGGCTCACCGCCTCGGGAGCAGGGAAGGTTCCCTCTGCGGGAGAAAGCTGACCCCTATGTCAACCACACGGGCTCCAATGTGTCCGACACAGAAAGAAAAGAAAAGAGAAGAGAAGCCCTGGGGGGTTCTGTACGATAGAGTAGGAGCCAGCTCAGAAACGAAGAGGATTAGAAGAGAAAATGAGGAAGTCTCGTGAGAGAAGCCGTCTCCACAGTACTTGGCCCCATGTCGCTTCACACGTAGATGCTCTGTGGCCTTCGCCACAAGAGCAGTAGCTTCAAAGCCGACCGCCCCACTGTTTGGTGCTTGAGTGACCTTGGAAGAGTAGTTTTGTCATTCATTAAGTGTCATTCATTCCCTTCTCCACCAAATAAGGCTTATGCCTCCACCCTAGGGTTGCTCAGTGACTGGAAAGACATCCAGAGAAGGGGTGAAAGTGAAAGATCTGGAGATAAATGACAAGGGGTGAGTTAGGCCCTGATCCTCACATGCTTCAGCTGAGTGGCCTTGGCAAGCTCTTCTGCAGTACCTCAGTTTCCTCCACAGCAGAATAGGGGCATAATCATTTGAGTTCCTAGAATCAGTGAGAGGATTGAGTCAGCCATGGTCTGAATGTCCATGCCCATGCCCAGTTCATACACTGAAATCCTAATTCCCAGCGGTGACGGCATTAGGAAATGTGGCCTCTGGGAGGTGTTGAGGATGAGGCCCTCAGGAATGAGATCCCTGCGTATAAAAGAGGCTCCTGAGGGGTCCCTAGTGCAACCCCATGTGAGGACACAGGCAGAGGTCAGCAGTTTCAGATTGGAAATGGCCCATCATAGGATTTCCATGCTTCCAGAACTGTCAGTAATCAACTTCTGCTGCTTCTTTGCCACCCAGTGTGTGTAGCATTGTGTGATAGCCGCCCAAGTGGCCCAAGGCAGAGATAACACATGAATACAGTGCCTGGTGCATAGTAGCTTCTCATATGTTGGCTCTTAGGAATATTGATATTTTTTCAAACATTCACTGAGTGCCGCCCCCCATGCCAAGTCCTGCCCCAGGCCCTGGAATGCACAGATGAACAGAACACGGTCCTCAAGGGGCTCACTGTCCCCTTGACAAGATGGACATAAATAAGGGCAGCAGCGTGCAGGTGGCAGAAGAGAACCTGACCCAGCCTGGAGAATTCCAGAAAAAGTGACCTTGGTGAACTGCAAGAAATGTCCACGAGGATGAAAGTGCACTTGGGAGAGCAGGGCCTGAATGTGCAAAGACACAGGAGGGGCAAGCAGGGTGCGTCTAGACGAGAGATGAGCCCCGACAGGTGTGGTCCAGACCCAAGAAGGTGAGTGACTGCCAGCCAGGAGACCTTGGCTTTTAACTACCAGCTCTGAGAACTTGGGTTAATTTCCCAATTTGTAAAATTAGAGCTTTAAAAGAGATGAGACTTGAGGTCCCTCCCAGCAATTGACTTCTCACCAGATTGCAAACTCCCAGAAGCTAAATTGCAAGTTCTGCTCCTCCACTCCCCCCACCTCCCCCCACCCCCTCCCCCAACTCCCTCCCTACTCCTCGGGGCTGGGCCTTTCTGCTTTCTAAGATCCCTAACCTTTTCTAGCTGGTGTTAACAGTCCCTTCGCAAACAGGTTCCAGAAAGCACATCTTAACTATAGATCAGCCCCGAATCTTTATGTGATGCATTTTCTCATTAAAGCAAATCAAAAATGTCTACACAGAAGATGTCAAGGCTTTTAAAATTCAGAACCAAAATGTGACCATCACCTGAATTGTGTCATTCAGAGGACACCAAGTTCTGGGAGCCTCCCTAACAAAGACGACCCAGGTCTCCCCAGGGCAGACAACCTAGGGGACAGAAAGACAGCTGCGTCCTCACTCGTGAGGCCGATAAAATTAGCCGAAAAGAGGATCTCCATGGCAACGGGAATATTGTTTCTTAAAGAAGGTTAGAAATAATGCTTGGGAAGAAAACTTGAGGCAGATAGAATATTCTCAGATTACATATAAATGATGTCTACGCAGCTCAATTAGCTGGATAATTTAGGCCCAAACCAGTGATTTGTAAAAGAACAGAAGGCTTTTAAGACCTGAAGAATGGAATGTGGCTGGTGGGGCCCAGGCTCAGAGGAGGCCACGGAAGCCTTGAATCTCCAGGAATTTCCTTTCCTGTCTGGGAACCGGAGCGGGACTCACAGGCCCAGTGTGTGGACCTCCCCGCTATGTGATGAGAGGTACTGTGGAATTAGACGGATCATCAGGAAGTTATTGGCGGGTGGTGGGCAGAAGAAACTCCAAATGTCAGGGGGGTGGACCCATTCCAGCACAGGTGCCCAGACACAAAGAGAACCCAAACCCAAGACTCTCCTGCCCGCTTTGCTACAGGTGAGCCTTCTTTCTCCTCTCCCTGTGTCTTTCCCGCCTTTGTTCCACCCCTCCACTTGGCCAACTGAAACCCTTGCTGCTTTGCTCAGTTTTGAGAAGTGATAGAAAAGTGAGAACCCGGGCTGCTCTGGTTCAAATTCACTAAACTCTCCGTGCCTGGGTTCTTCATGTGTAGAAAGGGAATGAGAAGGAAGATGGCTTCCTCCTGGCATTGAAGTGAGGATTAAATACATTAATATTTGTAAACATTTAGAACAGTGCCTTGCCCATGCTAAGAGCTGGGTATGCCTTTGACAACCCCCTCCCAGATCATTCCAAATACTCGAGTCACTACAAAAATCAGATTCAGAGGCACCCTGGTAATTCCTGGGCCCAGTGTGAATCACGGAAGAATTGCAGATGGTGGGACATGCCACATGTCATCCTGTCCCCTGGTTCCAAAGATGAGAAACTGATGCCCAGAGGAGGGAAGCAGGAGGAAGTCCCTGGCAGCCCCAGCTGAAAGAAACCTTCTGTCTTCCAAGCCATGGCAGGGGCATGGCCCCCATATGAGGGCCATGAGGAGCCAAAATGGGAGGGCTCCCCAAGAAGTTTGTGTCCCCATCTTTCTCACTTGCAGGGCCCACCCCTGACTTCTCCCCAGGGCCCTGGCATGTTAGTAGGTATTGCTTGGGGGGGGCGGGTTATAAGACTTTCCTGGTCATCTGCATCTGGAACATGGCATACACCCCCCTGCCACACCCCCACTGGAGTTGTCAGGAACCTCTCAAGACTCAGGAAAGTTCTACACAGGACAGAAATCACTGTGATGGAGCGCTGACTGTCCCAGATTTCATCTGAGCTCAGAGTCCCTCATAGTCACGCATCTGTTCATATCTTGTGAGACTAGTGTTCCTTTGGACACACCACACGGAGGACTTCTTACTTCTGACAGACAGGTGGTGATGAGCAAACGTGGGGAGCCCCCCAGGCAGAGGGGAAGGGCCCGGCTGGAGCACGGGGCTCCCTGCAGCCCCTGGCTCAGGCCAGCCCCCACGAGTGCTCTAAATGTTTGCGGATCATCTTGCCTCCTTTTTCCTGGTGTTTGCTTGTTTATTTGCTTGTGTGTGTGTGCTAGTTAATGACTGAAGGCTGTCCTCAGGCAAGACTAAGGACCCTAGTGGCCTCAGGCACTGTTTTCAAGAGCTCAGTGTATAAGTTATATCTCTAAAGAATTTGTTTTGGTAGTTACACTTATAATATGTTCTGAGACCACGCAGCGGTGGGAATTTCATACCCCACCCCTTCCAGTGTCTCAGAAGCCCCCAAACCTGGTGGAATTGGGGGGGAGGGGGGAGGGCGTGGCTTTAGCAGAAATCCCTCAGTGACCCTCAGCTTTGTGAATTGGCCAAGTTACAACCACTGAGCCAGTTGCTCTGTCTGAAGCCTAACAATATGTAACAGTTATTGAGCACTTACAATTTGCTAATAACTGTGTTAACAGCTTTACCCACATTGCCTCATTTAACCCGCACCATTTAAGAGGGGAAAACAAGGGCACAGAGCATTATTTGCCCACAGAGTAAATAAGGTGCCCATACTCAAATTCACCTGTTTAGGAAGCAAAAAGAGGAATCTGGGCAACTATCCTCACAGTGAGGTCCTCCTGGTGGTTGTGAGAACCAGGTTTTACAACACGTCAGCTCATCACATCCTTCTTTCCTCCTGGTTCAAACTACTTTATTTGGTCCAGAGGAAAATGACCTTCCCTCCCTCCCTTCCTGCCTTCCCTACTCCCCACCCCCCATACCTCTATCCCTCTCTTCTTTTTCTAGATTATTTATTCATCAAACAATGATTGAAAACATTCTTGGTATTCCATACCAGGTTCCTTATTAACAACTAAGCAACTAAAACTGAGCCAGGCAGGGCTGTCCCTGTCCTTAGGCAGCTAGCAGCCCTGCCCCTTCTTTCTCAATGTGAGCTGCTTCCAGGAACACAGCCCAGATCCCCAATGCCTGGCTGGCTTTGTCATTGGAACAAGAAAGAACATTCATTTCTTGAGCACCTCCATGTGGGAGGTGTTCACCTTACATCCTCTCACTGAGTCCCCCAGCCACCCTTGGAAGGGTATCCTTATGTCTACTTCTTTTTTTTAACTTTTATTTTTTAATTTTTTTATTTTATTGTTTTTGACAGAGAGAGAGAGAGAGAGATACAGATACAGAGAGAGAACTGAACTGGGGGAGCTCCCAGTTCAGCATATGGGTCCGCACGGACCAGGGCCGGGATTCGATCCTCGGTTCCCGGGGCTGCAAAGTGAGCGCTTAACCCACTGAGCCATCCCGGCTTCCCTATTTATTTTTATTTTTATTTTTTAAGATTGATTTTATTGTTTTGAGAGAAGGGCAAGAGAGAGAAGGGCAGGGCCTAGAGCTATGTCCATAGTGCACATCATTAGTTGTGACATGGTTTTATTCCACACAGGTGGGTGTGGGGTTGCATGAGGTGGGGACCTAACCCTCACCTCAGCCATCCTGGGGTCACCAGTTGCAGCACAGTTTAGCACATAGGTTTGCAGGGGCTGGACTGAGAGTGGAACCCCATACCTCTCAACTGCCAGGCGAGTGCTTAACCTCTGAGCTGTCCCAGCATCCCCACATGATGTCTATTTTTTAATGTCAAGAAAAGAGAGGGGGGTGTCTGGGGCATGTCCCCAAGCATGGATACTGAGATGTGTTTGGCTCCAAGACCTACACACACACATTTTTTTTCTGTTGTCCTGAGTTTCTTCTCAGTGTCCATTTCTCTGGGCGGCCTTAGCAAAGGAGAAGCCAAAGATTTCCGGGAATTATTTTTTCTCCTTTTTCATTTTGGGGGAGAATTTAGTTAGCCACGGACATTTCCATAAATAAACCCTCTCTTCTCATGAACAGTCACACCCCCAGTCCCACAGAGCCGCCAGGAGGTGGGAGTATGGGGTCTGGGCCCGGCGCCCCCCTGCCTGGGGAATGCGTGGCATTGGCTCATCCATCCCCCGGATTGACGGCCCCTGCGCAGCTGTTTGCAGCCCAGGCGGGGCTGCCTCTTAATGGTGTCGTTTACAAGTCAATAAAGCCGGCAGAGCTCCACTTCCGTGCTGGGCCCCCCCCACAGGCTCTGTTGTCTCACCCTGCAGTCGGGGTGCTAAGGGGCCTGCTCGGGGCCTCTTTCCTGTCCTAATGGCCCTGCTCTCAGCCCCAGAGCAGCTGGGCCATAAAGGCTCCTCCCCTCCAGGGCAGAGTTCAAAGCTCTGGGTCCCCAGGAACTGTGGGCCCTGCCCTGCTTTATGACTACCGCGCCCCCATTCACCCAGCACAGAGAGCCGAGCGCTGGGGTCTATCTCAGGGCAGAGATAAAGGCTCGGGCTCTGGGAAGCCACACAGGTCACCAAGGGGGCCCCGGGCCCAGGCCCCCACCCCTTTCTGGGGTGTGGTTAATGAGCTTGAGGAGAGACTGCTTTTTTTCCAAACCAACAGCGAAGACTCCGCCTCCCCGTGCTGGGTTTTCTCTCTCTGACCTTCTAGGGAGCCACTCCCAGTGGGAGGGCTGAGTGGGGGGGGCCTCTGAACTCCCAGGGGCTCCCAGCATCCCCAGAGGCCCCCCAGGTCGAGGCGATAATGAGGTGAGAGAAGATGGCAGCTTAATGGGCCAGGCCCAGTGCCTCTGAGCCGAAGCCCTGCAGGAAATGGGGATCAAGTCAAGGTCACAAAGCCTGCTGATGGCAGAGTGACATCAGAACTGCTCATTCACTCATTGTCCAGGACACATCACCAGAGCACCTACTACACGCTCAGCACCACCATGCTAGGTGCTCTGCATTCAGCGTGAGAAAGCACAGCGTGCCCACTGGGATCCAGCGGTGCCCCAGTGGGGGGGGGGGTGTCCTGAAGAAGGAATAGGACTCTGTTGGACAGAGACCCGGAGAAAATATTTACAAAAGGGAATGGCACCCACAAAAGGGCACAGGGCGTCAGGGCGCGTCAGCAATGCAGGTGAGGGAGGGGGCCTTCATGGGGCAGGGCTGAGCCTGGTCCAAACCCCACCCCCCACCCCGATAATCCACCCTCTGGGGAAGTGGGTGCTCGCTGCTCCCTCCATCCTGGCCTGTGCCTATGCCAGAGACATTACCGACACGGCTTGCTCCCATCTGGTGGTCACAAGAAGCCCAGGGGTGCAGCCCAGTGTCGCTCACCCTTCACCCTGGGTTCACTGAAACCCAGCTGGCAGCTAGAATGACCAGTAGGAAGCACCGTGAACCCAAGGAGAGAAGACGCTAAGGCAAACGTGTTCAATCCTAAGCCTGTGGGCCGCACGTGGCCCCGGGCAGCTTTGACTGCGACCCAGCCTGAATTCGTAAACGTTCTTAAAACATTATGAGATTTTTTTGAGACCTTTTTTCCCAGCTCCTCAGCTATCATTAGCGTTCGTGTACTTTATGTGTGGCCCAAGACAATTCCTCCAGTGTGTCCCAGGGAAGCCAGAAGGTTGGACACCCCTGACGAGGTATGTGTCACCTTGACACCCGAAGGTTACAAATATAGAGTGCCCTAACCCTGGATCTGTGCCTGGCCTGATGGAGGAAGCCTGCTGTCAGAGTGAGATTCCCCACTTCTCAGGGGGGAGAAAAGTTACAATGACAACAGTTGGGCTAAGGCCACCCCATCTGTTTGGTGGCTATGTGGGAACTAGGATAAGGTGCCCCTGCAGAGGGTGTGCAGCCCAGTGGGAGCATTGCTTCTGAGCAGACAACACCTTTGTACAAAGGGGCAGGCGACTTCCCTACGGCCAGAGGCGCCAATGCCCGGGGCACAAGTCCAGGAAAGCCTGTTTGGAAGGCAGCCACAGCATCCTGGGCCACTTAATGGGGACTGGAGAGAGTGCCACATGAAGCTGAGGTAGGAAGGCCAGCCGTCAGGCAGAAGCGCCACTCAGTCCCAGCCCCACGACAGTACCCACAGCTCTGCAGCCCTGGTCACTGGCCATCTGCGGACTACAGCTAATAATACCTCGGTCACCAGGACTGCAGAAGATTTAAGAGTAGATAGTGCTTACGATCCCAGTGCCTGGAGAACAGAGGATGAAGGGTCCCCAGAGCCCTGGATGTGTTCCTTCCTTCCTCAGTTAGAGACAGGTCTTAGTTATTTGTTTCCTGCCTCCGTATAATTACAGAGCAGGGGCCTCCTCCTCCAGGCCTGCTTTAGTGATGGCGGAAGGAAGTCCCTGGCCTTTTCACTGCCCCGCCCCACTCAGAGACACCAGCTGGGAATCTGACTAATCTGCAATTGCAGCCAAGAACCCCAGCGCGTTGCAGATCAAGGTACTGCTCAGCCCTCCAGGACCGCGCTTGTCACCATCCATCAGCCACTGTTCTCAGGCCCGACCTCCAGGACACCAGTGCTCTCGCACAGCCCTGTTTATGGCTGGGGGAGGAAGGGACAGTCCCTCTGCAGGCTGCAGGGAACACCAGGCCGCTCCAGCCCCCGCTGCCCTCACCCCAGCTGGACAGTGGGAACACCCTTTTGTCCCCCTTTGCAGGGCCTGTGCATGAGCCAACATTTGCAAATAGACTCAACAGAGCAGGGGGACCCAGCAGGTAGGAGCCCTTACCCTGATCGCCTCCTTTGGCGTCCAGCTTGGTGGCCCAATGTTCCAGAGAGGACACTGGCTTCCACCAGAGTGCCCGGGGAGTCACTTCCATTGAGCTGCCGGAAGTAGACATAACTCCAAGGCTGATTCTGTTCTCTGACCTTGGGCAAGCTCCTTCCTGCTCTGTAGAAGCTCTTCTCTAAAATCATGGTGAGGGGTCGGGGGAGATGTTGGGATGGCTCAGCAGGTTGAGCGCTCACTTTGCAGCCCCAGGATCTGAGGAGCGAGTCCCGGTCCCAGCCCGTGTGGGCACTTATGCTGAACTGGGGTGTGCTTCCCACGTAGGAGACTCCGTGCGGGAGGCCCCCAGCCCGGTTCCTGCCCTGCGCGGCCCCACACCCACCTGTGAGGAATGAAACTATGTTGAAAACTGATGACATAAAGTATGGAGACTGCTCTGGGCCCTCCCCCTTCTCTCTTCATCTCTCTCTGTCAAGAACAATAAAATAAATCTTTAAAATCAAGGGGTGAGACGATAGATAACCCCCAAAAGCCCTTCCGGAGTTCAGAGTCCTGGACACTGATTCTGGGAGTTCCAAAGAATCCTAGCTTCTCGGTGGTACAGATTAAAAGAAAATATTATTTGAGAAAGCTCTGTCCTGAGAAGTAAGGTGGAAAGAAAGGGAGAAACTTCCTTCTCAGGGAAAGAGCCACAGAACTCGTTCAGGTGTTGAAGAAAGAGCCATAAAAGTGTCTTGTACACAAAGTTGATCTTCAAGAAGCATTTTGGATGTCAATGAAGAGACTCCTGGTCAGTGTAATAAGAGTTTGAATCTTTGAAAAGAACCCACTTTTATTTAAAGTATCAACAGGGCAGGGAGACTCTAGTTAAGGTCACTTGCAAGAGAAAAAGTCACGTTTCAGGTAAAATGTAAGAAATGTACAGCCTTATTCATCCTGAACTCACAAAGTACCTGCCTCCCTTGTTCCAGGTTCTGTGCTGAGGACAGAGAAATAAGACACCTCTTTTCCTCCAATGGGACTACTCTAGGACAATTGTAAGGAGGAGTTTCCACACATTAGTTCACCAAGGATCTTTAGGAACATCACCGTTCTTGGAGGTGGATTGAACAACAATTATCATCTCCATCTTACAAAATAGTTAACTGAAGTTTAGAGAGGTGCACTCATGTGTCTAAGTCCCTTCAACCAGGAAGTAGAGAAATTCAAAAATCCCAGTCTTCTGATTTGAAGGCCAGAGCGCTCTCCATCACATTTCTGTGAGTATCTGTAACACAGGGCCCAAGACCAAGAGTTTATAATCTCTTCAAGGCCTCCTACACAGAGTATTTGCTAACCCACTGGGCTCTTGGCTCCCCTGAACTGGATAAAGGCTTGACTGCCTCTTTCTAAACCTTGAATTTACTTCTCCCCGGTCCTTTGATATTGAGTGTTTGTCATAGGATCATGGCTTCTGCGAACGGAAAACCCTAAAAGACGTTGCTCCTACAATTCCCTTAATCCCACTGGTATTCCAAGCACAAACCTTACAACATGCTGCTAATTTCCTCTCAAAATTGCAAGCACTTCCATAGCAGGAAGACAAAGCAAAGCCTTGGAATTAGGCAGAAACCTGGGGTTTTGTCCTGAGTCACTGTGGGCAAATATTGGCCTTTCTGAGCCCCATGTCCCAGTCTGTAAAGTGGAGTTAATACTCACCTTGAAAAGGTGTTCTCGGGCCAAATGAAACCCATCAGCGCTTGCCAGGCCTTGGGCCTGTTTTGCTCTTTAACTCTGTGTTTCCTTCACTAGCCTCACTCTCTTCCACAAGAGGCCTTAGGCCAGCCCCTTCTCTGGCCCATTTTCTTCTTCCTAAGAATTGTTCCACCATCAGACTCTACCCATGGGCATTTCAGATACATCTGGATTGACAATTGGAATTGATCAACCTGACTTGAGGGTGGAGAATTCAGTTCCTCCAGAGTTATTTGGTGATATTCCTGGTCCAGCATGTTCCATTGACTGGGCATTGCTGCCCACCCCCACATTTAGAGCGGGTGAGTGTGCAAACCTCCCCTACCCCCCCCCCCCCCACACACACACATACACACAGGACAGCTTGGAATGTGGGAGGATTTCTATTCTGGGCTTCAGCTTTGAAGACACAACCACAGGGACTTACTTTGGGGGTTCTTTTCATTGGAAAAGCACTAGCCTCATCACAATCTGAATCACCGTACCTGTCAGGCCCCATGGCAACAGGACCTTGCTCATGAGCTTTTTAGGGTCCTACAAAAACTTTTGAGCTGGAAAAAAAAGAAAGAAAGAAAAGAAATTATCGGCTCCAATGCACAAAATGAAAACTGCCAAATCAATGTGGATAAAAGTTTCATTAAATGTGTAAAAAAAATGCACTGTTATGTCATACACCATGCCACTGTCAAATTTATCACTAGTGAAAATTTTATTACATTAATAAATAGTTTGTAGGTTATATTTCCTCACTTTGCATGAATTTCCAAGTGGGCCAAGGGGGTGGGGGAAACTTACCATAGATTGTTACCCATAGCTAAATAATTTTAAAGGCAAAATTGTAGTTCTTTGGACCCTTTCTATAGCAAAAAACAAAAACAAAAAATCCCTGTTACACATAATATAGAATGTAAGTGTATCTTTTTGGTCACATATCTGAGATGCTGTTGGGCAGAGCCTCCAAGAATTAGAGTGCCAGGACCCACAGAGGTCGACCAGGAGTCCAGACCATCATCTGGTGGGTCTTGCTACTTTCACCAACGGGTAGGCACCTACCTAAACTGCCCAGCAAGCCACAGAGACTTTCAGCTATTTGCTCACCCAAGAATGGGGTGCTATGGCCACATGTTGGGCCAGCCAACGGACCCTTCTCCCAGCCCCTTCTGCCCAACATTCCTCCAGCTAATAAAACACTGCTCATCCAACACCAGGTTAATATTTACTCAATGCAAACCATGCTAGAGTTAAAGGCTTAAGGCCACACTAAAGTTAAAACATTAAGAAGGAAATCTAATCTCCTGGGTCAATGTTACAGTTTTCTGGGAGTGGAATGTGGATTTTGATCACAAGTGGCGTTACCAGAGTAGAGGAGAGACGCCTGGGATTGAAGTAAGATATTTAGATCCACTTCCAGCTCTATTAGGTGCTGACACTGGAGAAATTCTGTTTTTTCATTCCCTTCTAGACATTGGTTTCCATAGCTGTAAAGTGGGTGGTGATCTTGACCAGGAAACTGACCATCCAGTAATGGTCTTCAGCTAAGACTTTTGAAATCTGAGAAACATTTGGCCAAGAATTTTTCATTTTAACATCAGTGTAACAATGAAGGACTCCCCATTGAAATAGCTTTGGCTTTTTTTATAAAAGACATTTTATCAGTAAATACTGGGATTGAATTGTGACGGTCATGTTTTTCAAAGATGACCCCTTCAATGCCTCTCCCCATACATTCTTATGGGGGACGATTTCTCCACTGGGAGGAAGGGTCAATGCGCCCTCCACTCAAACCTGGGGGGAAATTTCGGAACTGCCTCCAGCAGTGGAATCTGGCAGAAATGAAGCTGCGCCATTTCTGAGGCTAGGACACGAGAGATCATCGAGCTCCCTCTTGCCTGTCTCTTGGGACATGGATCTTGGGAGCCTTGAGCTGCCATGTATCTGGCTGGAACTGCGCTGAAGCCACAGTGCTAAGAGAGACACTAAGGAGACGGAGAAGGTACCCATAGTCCCAGCTGCTAACACTCCGTATCTCTTAGTAAGGGGGTGATGGTTGTCTCCATTTATTCATTTCATTATTTTTGTGTATCTGCATTTAAAAGTTTTTTAGAGCAAACACGAATCCTTTTATCAGAATAAGTTGTTTTTAATTCCACTTGTAACTTTACTCTCTCGAAGCACCACCAGGCCTTGGGCTAAGATCAACACAGGATTTCAACAACTGACTAGCTCCAAAAAAATCAGTGCTTGCCCTAGATTCCCGACACACTTACCCTGGTGAACTAATACCAGAAAGCACCGTGCGCCTCGGTGGAGCCAATGTTTAGGTTTACACACAGTTAGATCCCCCAGCCCCGCTGCCACGGGCATGGGGCAAGCTTTCCCGAGGCCCAAGCCTCTGCACATTTTTAACCACGAGAAAGGGAAACTTCCATTCAGTCCATATTGAGTAAGCCCTCTGCGTGCCAGGCACAGGGCAAGGTGCCGGGGGCAGGACTGAGCTGAGGCAAGCTCTGCCTTCACACTGCGAGAGACACACATGAGCCGTGATCTAAGTGCGGCGAGGGGAGCCGCTGAGAAGGCAGTGAGCAGACAGAAAGGGTGCAGGTGGCTCTGATGTGGAGACCCAGGCCAGCTGCTGGAGAGCTCAGGTGTGAACGGGACACAGGCACCTTGCAGGAGGGACAGAAGAGGAGAAGGTGCAGGTGGAGGGACAGCACGGGCCCAGGTATTCCACAAGCAGCTGGAGGCTCTCTCCTCTTAGACAGCCTGGTGGTCATTCCAGGACAGCCTCTGAGCATGCGATGGAGAAATAGGACCCACCATCTCCCATCAGCCTCAGCCCTTTGGTTCTCAGACTATAGAGCCAGCCCAGAATATGCCCAAGGAAACTTGCTTTAGGGGACCGAGCCTTCCTGACACCAGGACCCAAAGGAGACACCGGTGAGAAGGAGATTCTGCCCCCACCTGGTGTTACAATTTATCAGCCCTAAGACACCTCCACACCTGAGGAAGGAGGAAGTGCAAGAAAGCCGGGGTCTGACGGGGGGTAAGCACAAATCCTTCTTTAGTCTCAGTTTCCTCCCCTGTACAATGGGGATAATACAGAATCCCAATGTCAGAAAATATTGTGAGGTGTGCTTTAGAACATGTGTATCCTCCAAAATCTATATGTTGAAACCTCCTCTCACAGTGTGATGGTGTTTGGGGGACGGCCTTTGAGAGGTGATTAGGTCATGAGGATAGATCCGTTAGGAATGGAATGAGTTAAATAGAGGGATCCCTTTCCTTTTGTCCCCCATCCATGTGAGGCTCTAGCAGAGGACAGCCATCTGTGACCCAAAACACAGGACATCCCAGCCTCCAGAACTGTGAGAAATAAACAAACATTTGTTGTTTCAGCCCCCTAGTCTACAGTATTTTTCTTTCTTTCTTGTTGTTGTTGTTGTGTTTTATTTTTTAGTATAGCAGTGAAATGAACTAAGAGCAAAAACTCAAATGACATGATGCTTGGGAACACACTTAGCAAAATGGAAATGCGAGATGTGGCTGGCTGTCCCCCGCCCCCACCGCCTCCGGCTGCTTCTGAAAGCCAAGCCGATTCTGATCAGCCGCGAGGCCCCTGTTTTCCACCTCGGTGAGCACAGAGAACCGCAAACATGACCCTGACGCAGGTCTCTGGTTGCCATAGCCTCTCGTACTCTTGTGCACTGTTCACCGAGCCAGCAGGGCACAGAGAGCCTTTCCCTGCTTCGAGCCTGGTGGCCAAGGTCCAGGAGGCTGCGGGGGACACATCTCCCCGGCCCGCCCAGCCTGATTGTGCTGCTGGCCAGGTGGGACTGATGAGACAAGTGCCCTTCATTTGTTCTGACATCCAGCCAGGGAGCACGAGGAGCTTGCTGTGTCCCCTGACTGCCCGCTGGAACTGAAGGCCAGGCCTCTGCCTTTCTCCTGGGCTGCTGCCCTGGGTGAATCGCTTGGGATCATGGCCCTGGCTCACCAGCCCACATGTGTCCCGCTGCCACACAGCCAGCCATCACCAGGAGGCTCTTTCTAACAAGTCCTGCCATCCACTCTGAGGGACCTTCCATGCCGCCCCTCTGGTCCCTGCACAAGGAAGCCCAAACTTGTGAGCCAGGCCCCACTACCCACTGCTCCTTACCAGCAGCCTCCCTTCTCTGCCATATGTTCCCCCAAAGCCAATTCGGACCATTTGTTACAGCCAGGCCCCAAATGGGACCCCATGCCTCCTGCTTCATGCCACTCCCACCATATCAACTCCTTTACATATCAACTCAAGCGTCACTTCCTCCCAGAAGCCTACCTAGAACTGGCAGCCTCTGTCCCTACTGAGATCCCACAGATGTGGCTCACGTGCTTATTTATCATGCTATACCCAGGGGGCAGAACAGTGCTTTCCCAGGTCTGTCTTTTCTCCAGCCCCTGCCCTGGGGGCACTGGGTGTCCGGGGAAACAGACTGTGTGACAGAGGTGTGATGTATGGACAGCGGGCAGTATTGGCACTGAGAGCTTCGCTCGTCTTATGGATTCTCAGCTCTAAAGGCCCAGTATGGTCATCATTGCTGCGTGGCCATGGATCTTGCATGACCCCTCCTTGTGGATGGAGACCAGAGCCAAAACCAGACCCTGGTCAACCTGGAGCTCTTGCTAAATGGAGCTCGGGCGCCGAGGGGGCACCGAGGGTGGGAAAGCCCAAGAGGCTCCCCCCCCCCCCCCCACCCAGAGAAACAACCTGGCTTTCTTTGTAGAAAATGGTTCCGCAGAGAAAGGGTCCCAGTTCTCGAAAAAGTGTCCTGGGAAAATTAGTCCTACCACCTGAATTCCGGGATTCCCCCAAACTGGTTCTGTGGCCAAAAAACTGGGAAATGATTGAATCAATCTCACCAGGTCTCTTTTCTGCAGACTTCTCTGAGCTCTCAGGAGAAGAGGATGCATTGCAAGTCTCCAAGAAGCGAATGGGTGTCGATACCAACCCTGCTTACCTGGCCACAGTGTCTCTGTTTGAAGAACACACCTTGATTAATGTCCCACAGAATGAGTGTTTCACAGAGCACAGCCTGGGAGATGCTAGAGGTACTTATAATTTGGGTGTTCCCAAAGGGCCATATTTCCTAGTAGCCAAATTGGGGGGTGGTGGGGGGTGATAATATTTTTCAATATATCATCAGTGCCTTCTATTCCTAAGACGACTTTGTTTCCTTTTGATGTTGTAAACCCTGTATGTGGGTATTTCTCTCATTACTATGGCTACTAGGAAGCTCAGAATTGAGTCCCAGCCCACATTCAGTTACTGTCCAGATACAAGGAGGAGAAATTTTGTCTTCTAATCTTTTCTCTGTTGCCATCTTACTCCTTCTATCTCTATTTTCTCTTAGCCATGATTCCTTCTATTTATTCATGTGAACCTGCTTGACTGCTGTTAAAATTGTTCTGAAAAAGATAAAGTGTACATAAATAAATGTAAACACATGTAACATTTTATTAGCAATAATAAAAACAACAAAAACAACTTCCTTCCAAGAACAGTCATCTCCTATAGATATAAATGTTAGCTCTTTTCTGACAAGGAAAAGAGGACCCAAGATACATCTCCTCTTAGGCCTCATTTTCATGCTTAACCCTTTCATTCTACTCTTCAAATTCAGACGAAATGCCCCCCTTCCCTCCCCTACACCCTTGAGAGACTGAAACAAAACCACCCTCAAGATCAAATAGATTACGTTAATGATACGGAGAAGAGAGGATGGTCTGTATCCACTCTCCGAGCTCCCCAAACAACAGCCTTTTGTGCTCCCCAGACAGAGGGGGGCAGGAGGCACTGAGTAAGTGGCATCCACAGGGCAGTGCTGGCTGGCCTGAGACTCCAGCCACCACATCTCTGTGAGTTGGGTGGACAGAGGGCCCTCGATTCTCAGCCACTGTCCCCACTGCTGAGGAACTCTGTCCACCTAACACCCAAAGAGCCACTTCCAGGGCCTTTCGATGACCCCCCCAAAAGCGTTGCGCCTTTAGGCAGCTCTAGCCTATTTGAATCTCCTTCCTCTAGAGCGAGCTTGTCCATCCCGACGCTGGAGGCCCACATGCGGCCCAGAATGGCTTTGAATTTGGCCCAACACAAATTCATAAACTCTCTTAAAACATTTTTTTTTAACTCATCACTTATCGTTAGTATTAGTGTATTTTATGTGTGACCCAAGACAATTCTTCCATTGTGGCCCAGGGAAGCCAAAAGTTTGGACACCGCTACTCTAGAGAAACTCAATTTAATACTCTTCCCTTCTGGCAATTTGACTATGAAGTGACTCTCCTGCCTGCCTCTCATCACATCACTGGAGCTGCATGTTGTTACTTGCAGACTCCCTTGTCCCTCTCTCTCCGGACCATATCACATCTTCCTCTTAGCACTTCATCGTGGATGGTAGTCCAGGAGCAGAGCTGTGATGCTGCCTATATCCTGGTTCAGCTCTTCTTGAAGACCATGAGCACTTGGTGGCCAGGGGACAGAGAGTGTCTCTCTTCTTCATGTGTACACCCCACCCCCCACCCCCAGGCACCTGCCGGGAACTCCTCTAGAGAGGAGGGATAGTGGGTGTGAATACAGCTGTAGACATAAAGCTGAGGAAGGCGTCAGCTGGGGAAGGGAGCTGCCTGAGTTAGTTATTCTGGCTCTGAGCCTGTAAATACACCGTGTGTGACATCATCATTAGTCCACGTGGCTGTGTGTCCCAGTATGAGCTCCGTGAGGACTGCAACCTCATGGAATGCAACACGGAATTTGTGTCTACTCCAGGACCAGCCTCTGAGTATGACCTCAACAGATTAGGAGGAGAAAGTAAGGGCAAGAAAGACAACAAAAGGAGGAGAGAAGAGAGAAAGGGGAGTGAGGCCTTCAGTCCTTGGGGTGGTCAGACATTTTACTCATCATCTTCCTTAACCCTGCAGAGATCACTTCAAAACATTACAGCTTAGGTCACATGCATCCGAGAGATACATTCATTACTAGTATGTGATGAAATGCAAAATAAATAAATAAATAAAACACTGTAACTATAATGACTTACATGAATTTTAAATTTATTTTTAGTTACAATCTGGAAATTATTCAATTTTTCTCCTTTTAGCACATACTAGTAATGAATATATCTCTTGGATCCATGCAACCGACTCTGTAATTTTTTTGACTGAGACCCATGCAGGGTTAATCTTCACAGGCACCTTAAGAGTTGGGGTGTTTTCATTAACCCCACCTCAGAGAGGAGGAAATCAGGCTCCATTAGGAAGTAACTAGTCAAGGTTTGGACCCAGCTCTATTCATCTCCATGGCTCAGCTCTTCTAGCTACACTGACCGCCCCACTCAGGGTCAGCCCAGGGGTCTCAACTTTATCCCAGAGGCAGCTGGCGTGGAAATGTTTTTGAAAACGTATGAGCTGAGTTTGCCAAGCAATGTTAACATTGGAATAGGAGTGCTCCACCATGAACTACCAGCTTTAGTTTCTGTCTGAACTGAACATAAAAGATCGGCTCTGAAAGAGGTCATATTTATTAGGCACTTCAATCAGAAAAATCACAGGTCTAGAAATCAAACATTTTCCCCATCCTTCTCTATGACCTACACTCAGGTAAGGGTCCTTCCAGAAAGTCCAGACTCCATTCCTAGGAGTGAGTCCTCATGCTTCCTGGGGAGAAAAAGGCCAGGAAATGTAGGCCTATCGGCCAGGTCAGCTCACTTCTTTAGAACAAACGAGGCCTCATTAGGTAGCCGTGGGCATCAGGAAGGTCCCCAAGTCCAAGTCCACAGACCCTACCCTGGACTGAGCCCTAGCGTTCAGACCAGAAGTTGGAGCAGAAATAAAGCGTTCACGGCTTCACCATGTGCAATGAGAGGTTTCTGCGAGGCCTGTAGACGTTTGGTGGAACCTCGGTTATCAAAACTGCAAAGAGACTATTTGTGGCTGTCCCTTTGGTGTATGTCTGCTTTAGGGGGAAAAGCAAATCTTCAAAGGCAGCTGTGCCCAACCTTTTTGGCACCAGGGATCAGTTTCGTGGAAGACAATTTTTCCACGCCTTGGGGATGAGGATGGTTTGGGATGATTCAAGCCCCAGATGCAACTTAATTGTGAATTACCACTCACTTACAGAGTTTTTATATGAATCTGCAAGCAATTGATTTATTATGGTCTCTGCGCTGTCTAACGTCTCTGCTAATCCTTGTCTGTATTTGCAGCTGCTCCCCAGCGCTAGCATCACTGCCTCAGCTCTACCTCAGATCACCTGGCTTTAGATTGTCATAAAGAGAATGCAACCTAGATCACTCATATTATGTGCAGTTCACAATAGGGTTCGTGCTCCTATGAGAATCTAATAGCACTGCGGATGTGACAGGAGGCAGCACTCAGGCAGTAATGGGAGCAATGGGGAGCGGCTGTAAATACAGATGAAGTTTCGCTAACTTACCCAATGCTCACCTCCTGCTGTGTGGCCCAGTTCCTAACAGACCATGGACTGGTACCGGTCTGTGACCTGGGGGAGGAAGACCCCCATTTTAAGAGACCTATTGGTTCCTGTGTATGTCTTATTTTACTTAAAAGCAAGAAAAATTTTTTCTTTAAAGGGTTTAATTGGCCTGATTTGTATTCTTAAAAAATTAAAATGAAAAAAAAAAAAAAGAGAGAGAGAGAGATTTTAGGGGTGCTGTTACAATTTTAATGGGCAAGTATCCCAGGCCTGTACTTTCCATTAGAAACTGTCAAACACTTGGTTGTGACAGGCTTTGATGTAAAAATAATACCTACGATTTGCATGAGCTCCATGATTTGGAAAGTGCTTCGAGTCAGAGATCTTTACTGCTGCACATACACTGAGATTCTATTTTAAGATACGAGTGTCTCTCTTGACCACACTTTGTCTGCAAAGAGACTGAGGTGGCTAGCAGATATGCTTATGGAAGACACAGGTATAGGGCCCACAGAGAGAGAGTTCTATTACAGATGGAATGGCCAAGAACTTGGAGCATTTCAATGGCTGAGACTTTTCCCGAATGCAGCACTCACATCCTTATGCTGCAGTTATCTTAAACGAGGTCTGGACATTCAGGCCGACCCTGTACTTTTTGGGCTACCGCTAGCACACACAGGCTGGATCGGTTAGCTCAACTGCAGCCTGAAGTGTCGAAACAAGCACTGATCTGGGGTGCAGGGGCACCTCTTTTTCCATGTCCCTACTCTATATGTTTGGACAGGGCTTTGTGCTCTGTGAGCCTCAGTTTCTCCACAAGGAGAGACGAATTCCTGCCGTGCCTAGTTCTCAGTATTACTGTGTAGATGCCACATGGTAATGTGACTGAACGTTACAGGCATCACCACCAGTGTTGTGTTTTTTGTTGTCATTAACCTGGGTATTAGGAGGCCTAGGTAGCAACTACAGCTCTGTTGTTTGCCATGAATTCTTGGACAAGTTACATCTTCTCTCAGCCTCAAAGTCCACATTTGTGAAATGAGGGTTCCTTGTCAGTACACCTCAAACTGTAGTTACCAGTCAGTTTATCATGGGATGAAGAGTTTGCACGAGAATACAAATGAATGTCCTGCTTTCTTCATTGAGAAAGTCTTGCTATGGAAAAAAAAAAAGAACAAAAAGAACCAGCTGGGGAAGCTGGGATGGCTCAGCGGGTTAAGCGCTCACTTTGCAGCCCCGGGGACCGAGGATCGAATCCCGGCCCCGGCCCATGTGGACCCATGTGCTGAACTGGGGAGTTACCCCAGTTTGGTTCTCACCGGGGCGAGACTCCAGCCCAGCGCCTGCCCTGTGCAGCCCAGCGCCTCTGGAATGAAACTATGTGGAAAAACCAATGATGTGCAACTATGGAGACTGTTCTGGGCCCTCCCCCTTCTCTCTGTCAAAAACAATAAAAATAAATATTTAAAGAAAAAAAAAAGAAAAGGACCAGCTGAACAGAGCTGTATGTTGAATGAGGAGTAGCGCTGAACATGTCAGCCCTGCCATGGTGAAATGATAGGATCCCAGTGACATTTTCATCCTGCTTGCAAGATAAACAGGGACCTAGGAAATGGATGGGATTCAGAATAGTTGGTATTGAGATGGGGCCACTCTCTCTCTACTTAGTCAACAGGGAACCTACCATAACCCAGCCAGCCCCCAAGTCTTCCAAGTGGTCTCTGCCCAGGAGCTAGATGGGGAGATAAGCCATGCGCATGAGCAAAGGACTTCTGGAGAATGGGCCAAACCTGTAGCTGAGGGGCCGGCACTGAGCAGTCCTAATAAGAGCCCATCTGCAGAGGAGCTCTGGAGAGAAATCTCACGAGACCATTGAGGAGGGCTTCCTAGAGGAGGCGGCACGTGCTCCAGGGTTCTTAGAGTTAAACCTATGGTAAGTGAAGTTGGGAGGGGTCCGGAAACACAGTGCCTTGTAAACATTACCCTTACACTTGTTTTTCAGGGGTGGGTTCTGGGGCTCATTTGTGGATCCAGACTCTGCACTTATAGTTAGATTCCTGTTAACACCCTGATACTCTGGTATGTATACCTACATACGCAAGTGTCTCTCTATGTGTAGGTATACACACCAGAGCAGCTAGTCAGGGGGACCAGATGGCTCATTTAAGTGATCCGCTGCTTCAGCCAGGCCCCGTCTTCAACTGGGACACGGATCTACTCTTGAAATGCAAACCTGTTCTCATGTGTCATCAACTCTGTCCTCTCTGTTCAATTTGCTTTGACAAATGGAAAATTAAGCAGATGCACAGTTGAGCCCTTTGTTTATTCTCCACACTTCCCTGTAAGGCACAAGACATTATTAACGGAATATATAGGTACAACTGCTGGGAGGGGCCTTCCTCCCCTCTGGTTCAGAATCTTGCATTTGGGGACGTTTGTCATATTTTAAATCAGCCGGTGAGAATGGGCGAGAACTGTGTGCCTATACGGTAATCTTTTATTCCTTTTGGTTTCGGGCATGAACTTTCTCTCTGTCTCTCTGAATGTCTTTCCATCTGTCTTCCTTTTTACATCTCTGTTTGTCTTTTGGTAGACGGTCGTCTTTTTTCTTTTTCTTTTTCTTTTTTCCTCTATATGGTTTTTCTACACAATCCATCGGCCATGTGATTGTTCAGATGTAACTTCCAACTTTCAAATAACTGTGTGTAGATTGCTTCCCCCTCCACCCCCACCCATCCGTCTAGAAAGGAAATATTCCCATGGGAAAAGATAAATGTGAAACAAGGGTGGCTAGGGTCCTATCTTTGAGGTGTCCAGACTCATACAAAGAACTTTTTAATGAATTGTTTTTCCTCAAAAAAGGAAGACATGTGTGGTGTCTCCCCCAGAGGGAACAGAATTCTTGGCTGAGGATAGAAAGAGAATGCTCCCCACCCCTCCCCCTTCGAATCCTGTCTTTGAAAGCTGTTCTAGGATAAAACAATATTTTCTTGTAAATTGTGTAATAAGCACTCTGGACGTCTTGAATCTAAGGCATAGCTGAGCTTACTAAGGGAGGGAATCGCCTTGGGTTTTCGGGGGCCCTTCTAGAAGCCTTGGGAAGGGCTCCCTTTATTCCTGGACCGCCTTTGATGACACATGACCCTTGACCCTGATCAATGCCTCCTCCTCCCAGAGCGGCCAAGAGGAGCAGAGCTCTCTCAGCGCCCAGAGGAAGAGCGGGCAGTTAGGCCCTGACCTCCCGCCCTGCCCCTAACCTCGCTGATAATTGAGTTTTCCATCCGTGCTCACCAGCAGGCTCCTAACACAAAGAACAGCTCCTCCGGACTCTGTCTGCGGCCAGATGAAACCACGAGCCGAATCTGTGCAGCTCACCCAGCACCCGACGCCGGAACCCAGAGCAGAGGCGTCGGATCCGGGCCTCCGGCGCCTCCCACGTCCCCACCACAGGCTGCTGGCTACGGGGTGGCTTGTTCCTCCTCCCGCAGCCCTTGGATGGTGGGCTGTCCCCTAAGATGTTCCCAGTGCAGCGTGATGTAGAGAACACAGCCTCCCTGGGGTCCACCTATATAAAAGCACACTTCGCAGCCTCTCCTTGAATACTGAACTTAAAAGAGACTTTCTCCACGTCGCCTTCAATCTTTGAAAAAATTTCTTATTTTAGAATAAAGTAAGTGATCAAACAAGCCCCGTCAAAGCATTTTTTGTGCCGAGTTTGCCCTCCTCAAGAAAGGAGGGGGTGGCCGGAACTCCCCCCATGGCCGATGCGGAAGGAGAGATTCTGGAGTGTGGAGCGGGGTCAGGGTGGGGGGCAGTCCACAGCAAGTCCATCCGTTGGGCCTCACTAGGGACTGCTGTCCACAGGAAGACCCCTCCCTGCCCTTGATGAATGCTTACTGTGTTGATGATGAATAATAATACCCTCATTAGTGTGATGCTCTCCCCTCTTATCATTTATACTGACTCCTCCGTCACTCACACGCCTGCCTCCCCTCCACCCTGCACCCACACACACACACACACTGAGGGCAAACTTGTTCAAAGTCACCGAAGCTCAGAAGAGGTGCCATTGAGACTGGGAACCCAGTTTTCAGAGTCTACAGCCCATGAACTTTCTGGGGTGTCATGCCACTTCAGGAGCCGTGCTCCCGGAACACAGAAGGAAGGAGGAGGCTTTCGGGGCCTGAAAAACACCCAAGGAAACACAGAAGCACAGACAGAACTGAGATTGCCAGTGTGAGCAGTGGGGGCCTGACTTCAGAGGACAGGCTGTGACAGGAGGAGGAGTTCAGGGGTGTGGGGGCTTCTTCAGAGAAGGGTTGCCTCGGAGCCTTTAGGACAAAGGAAAAGGCCCTCCAGCAGAGGGATCCACCTGGGGGAGGCTCCCAGGAGAAGTCTGCACAGGAATAGTGCAAGGTTGGCCAATGGACATGCACCCCCTGTGCCCGGAACGCGGGCAGAGCTTGGAGAGAGAATGAGGGTTCAGCTGTGCAGGGCCTGGAATGTCAGGCTGGGAATTAGGGCTTCCTTCCACAGACGCCTAGAGCATTGGTGCCCAACACTTTTGGCACCAGGAACCAGTTTCATGAGGGGAGAAAGCGCATGCACCGTTCACAACAGGGTTTGTGCTTCTGCGAGAATCTATTGTCACCGTTGATCGGCTCAGGCAGTAAGCAAGTGACGGGAAGCAGCTGTAAATACAGATGAAGCTTCACTTGCTCACTTGCCACTCACCTTTGGCTGTGCGGCCTGGTTCCTAACAGGCGGGTTGGGGACCCCTGTCCTAGGACACCTACTGGAAGAATGTGATATGTGTGCAGCACTTAACAATCAGGACATTTTCCCATTTGGAAACTGAAAAGTGAGAAACCTCAGTCAAAACAGTGCCTAGCACCTGAGCCAGCCCATAACAGTTTTTTATTTTTTTTAAAACAGGCCGTTTGGGAAGCCGGGATGGCTCCGTGGGTTAGGCACTCACTTTGCAGCCCCAGGGACCAAGGATCAAATCCCGGCCCTGGCCCGTGTGGACCCATATGCTGAGCTGGGGAGTGCCCCCAGTTCGGTTCTCACCGGGGTGAGACCCCGGCCCAGTTCCTGCCCTGTGCAGCCCCGTGCCCACCTGTGGAATGAAACTATGTGGAAAAGCCAATGATGTGCAACTATGGAGACTGTTCTGGGCCCTCCCCCTTCTCTCTGTGTCTGTCTCTGTATCTCTCTCTCTCTCTCTCTGTCAAAAACAATAAAAATAAATCTTTAAAAAATAAAAATAAAAATAAAAATAAAAAAAAACCAGGCTGTTCATGGCTATTTGCCATCTTGCCAGGTAACATGAAGCTCCTGCGGACCCCACTAAACCTCCACCCACCCGCCCCTCTGCTGCCTCCTGGGTGCAGGCTTGGGAGTGACACAGGAGTCATCTGTTTGTCAAGAACCCTCAGATGGTTATTAACAACGGGCACATCCATAAAAAAGACCCACAATCGTCACAAGCACCAGAAAACAGGGAAATCATAGTCCTTCCTGTGGAAAGACCTGGTCAGTAGTCTGCGGGGGAACCGTACACCTATGTGTCTAACAAGAACAGGGCTAGGATCGGGACAAGGTGAGGGCAAGTGCAGGGTCAGGACGAACAAATGCCCCAGGTGGTCCCTGGGGTAAGATTTTAGTCCAACCAGCCCAGCACCGCCTTCCAAGCTCTCAGCTGCATCTCCAGCCTTCTCCCCTGTGACTTTATACTCCCAATGGTCTCAGCCACATGCGTGGGCTTGACACCCCCACCCCACCCAAGTCACAGACCTTCACCTACCCAACGCTGAGTGCACCAGACAGAGAACCTCAGAATCTCCAGGCTCTGTTTTCTCATCTATGAAATGGGACTGATTAGGCTGTCCTTGCAGGGTTGTTGTGAAATGAAAAGTATTTTATCAAGTGCCTGGGACATAGTAACAGATGCTCCAGAAATTTAAGAAAAATAATAGGGATCAGATGACAGTTCCTGTGTCCCTTGAACCATCTCCTGGCGCTGTCCACTCTGAGAGGCGAGCACTAAAGTCCTCTGTGGCTGGTTGTGGTGGTTCTTGTATCAAAGCTAAGCTTGGTTTGATGGGTGATTAATAATGGTCAAGGCCTAACAGAGGATTGGTCTCCAGACCAAGTAGATGATTTGGACAGTCTAAAGCCACATGCAGGAAAGAATTAATAGGGGTCTTTGTTGAATATAAAGCCCATTGACTCAACCTAAATTTCATGATCATCGTCTGACACTTGCCATGCCTGTGAATGGTGGCACTTGGCTGGGAGCTACACCTAGATATTGTCAGAGATAGTCTCCTGAAGTCCCTTTCAGGCCTTAGGTGTCATGAAGATCTTACTCAGGAGCAGATTTATTCTGAACCTCCCTATATTAGCCAGGGTTCTCCAGAGAAGCAGACTGAGAGGATGTAGACAGAGAGAGGGGAGGAGGTCTATTTTAAGAAATTGGCTCGGATAGCCGTGGGTGCTGGCAAGTCTGGCTGTAGATTTAGGGAACAGATGATCTTAGAGTCTTGAGTTCAAAGACTATCTTGGGCTACAATTGCTTCTTCTGTGGGAGACCTTAGTCTTTTCACTGAAGGCCTTCGAGTGACTGAATATGGTCCACCCACATTATGGAAGGTCATCTGCTTCACTCAAAGTCTACTGATTTCCATGTTAATCGCCTCTAAAAAATGTCATTCCAGTGATGCCTAGACTAGTGTTTGACCAACCAATGGGCCTGATGGCCTAGCCAAGGTGACAGATAAAATTATCCATCAATAGATTAATCAGATTTCTCATTTCAAATGGGACAGAAGACAATGGTACTGTCCCATTTCAAATGGTACAGCCTAGTCTCACTGGGCAAATTCAAGGTGTCAGTAGGCTGACCATATGCACCATTTAAAGTGAAACAGTACCATTGTTTTCTGTCCTGTTTAAAATGGTACACCTGGTCAGCCTAAACCCTCTCCTAGTTGACAATAGGGAAGGAAATCAGATACTGAACAAGATACTAAAGTGCATTTCTGGGGGGAGGTACCCCACAGAGCAAAGGTGATATTGAGACAAGGGTTGCTATCGGTTGGCTATTAGGGAACAACCAGGATACACCAGGCACTTGGCTGGACTGTGTGAAGACCATGAGACTGACAATGTCCTTCCCTCAAAGACAGATCAGGTCACCAATTATTATTGGCCCTCCAGAGCACCAGGCATCCTGTACTAGGCTCTAGGGTGAAGCTATGAATCTGGTAACAAATTTCAGGAGGCCCACAGTCCAGGATGGAGGCAGACATTCAATATGCTATCCCACCCAATGGACAAATGCTAAGAGAAAGGCAGGTGGTGCATCCCCTCATGGGGACAGATATGAGGATGTTTGTGGGGGTAGTGAGCCAACAGTGCATGCAGTGGTTATCACCAGGGAGAAGAGTAAGGAAAATTCAGTGACGTGCAACGTGAAACATTTTTGCAGCAATTAGAAGCAATGAACCAGATGCACACACAGCACTAGATTTTAAAAACACAGTGCTGAATGGGGAGAAAAATAAGAAACAGAACAGTCAACAGCACAATAGCGTTTATACAACCTGAAAGTCCATTACACAAAGCAACATACTTCTGAGAGATGCATATCATTTCAAAGGTACAAAGCACATGCACTGGAACAGTTGCATCTGGAGAAGTGAGGATGGAAATGAGGCTGTGAGTCAGCCTGTGAGAGGAGCTTGGCGTGGCATGGTGTGGACCACGGAGGTGAAGCGTGTGACTCACTCAGCCCTCTACACTGAGCTTCACAATGAGACACCTCATCCTGGTTACAACGACTTCTTCAATGCCTATCTTCCCTTCTTGACCAGGGGTTGGCAAACTATGGGCCATAAGCCAAATCTGGCCCCTCAGCTGCTTGGGTTTTTTTTGTTTTTGTTTTTTTTGTAAATAAAGTCGTATTGGCACATGGCCACACTCAATCTCTGATGGCGTGCCTATGGGCGCTTTCATACCACAGTGGTCCCAGAGGTTAACAAGTCCTTAATTTTGTGCAAGGTGGTCTCTCCTGCTAGTATTTTAGCTTTTTAAGGGTAAGGAATGTGTCTTCAATTATCCTTGTATTCATTCAGGCATTTACCCAGGTATCCATTTCATCAGTCAACAACATTTACTTGGCACCTATGTGCCCCAAGGCCCTGTCCTAGGCCCCAGGGACACAAAGATCAATCAGATATAATCCCTGTACAATGACAGGTGAACAGATCACTGACCCTCAATGTTACAAGTGAGATCATAGGGAAATATCGAGGGCATCAGGGATTCAGAGCAGAAGCATTTCTTTCTCTGCTTCAGGAGATCCAAGAATGTGTCACAGGAGAGGCTTTTAAGCTGGGTTTTGAAGGATGAATAGGAGTTCTTGGGGCCAGAAAGGCATTGCAATCATTAACATGTACCATCTTCAATAACAAAGCCTCGGAGACTGTGATGGCACCTGGCATGTATAAGATTATCAGCAACAGTCGCATGGTGACCAATGCAGACTCAGTCCTAGGACAGGGAAAAGAGACCATCGTTCTCACTTCTCTGCCACAAACCAGGAGTCACACTGGAATCCCTTACAGAGTCTCAGGAAATGCTGAGGTTCTATCTGGCCCCCAGAGGTCCTGACATTGTTGGCCTGAGATGTTGCCTCATCACTGGAACTTTTAAAAGCTTTTCACGGGGTTCCAGGGTGTGTGCACCATGTTTGAGTACCTCTGGTTTAGACTGATGTTCCTCAAGCGTAATGTGTAAACCTATCCAGGGACTCTTGTTACAATGCAGCTTCAGATATGGCAGGTCTGGGGTGGGGCCTAAGAGTCTGCATTTCTAATAGACTTCTGAGAATGCCCATGTGGCTGGGCCTGGGACCACAGTTGGAGTCGCAAGGGTCTCTGAGATTGGATCCCCAAAGCAATTCAACAGGCCTCAGGACCTTCCCTGAGCTCAGGGGTGACGATTCTGCTCCCAGGCTGAGGAAGGACTGGGCCGCAGGAGGTGCACGGGGGAGGCGGGGGAGGGAGATGAGAGCGCAACCTGTGTTTCAAGAGCTGGCTGGGCACACCTGTTCCCACCAGCGGCCTGCCTCCCCCAAGCAGCCGAGGGGCCTGGGGAGCCAGCTGACTTGCCTGTGCAGAGGGGTGGTCGCAGCCACACTGGCAGGAGCTGCCTCCTGGGTAAACATTGTTCTGAGTTCTTTTTTTATTTCTCTTCAAACAAGCCCTTCCCAGCGCCGGCCACATAACCCTAAACAAGGCCTCTCAGTGCTGTTGACACAAAGGCACAAATGGTGTCATTCCAGCCCAGAGATAAAACTCTGATCCTCCCAGAATGGGGGGCATTTCCTCTTGGGAAGCACACTAGCGAATCAGGAAATTGAACAAGCCCTGGCTAAGCCTTACCCTCCGGCGAGGCTCAGGTTCTGTGTTGTTTTGGGTGGATTTCTTTCTCCCCAAAGCTCTGCTTGTTCCATGCGCCTCCGTCAGCAGATATGTCAGCCCCAGACAATGGCCTCTTTCTGCAGACAATGGTTAGCGTGAGGAATGTCGCAGGAGGGCAGGGCTTGGGGAGGGACAATCAGCTTTCAGAATCCAGTGGCCCAGTGGGTGCTGCAAAGCGGGTCCTGCTGTGGGCAGGGCAGCCCCCTCAAAGGCACGGTTTATAGGACCCTCAGCCCCAGAAAAATGGACACTTCGGGCAGCCACGGATTCTGCAGGCTGCTCACTGGCCGCTGCAGTGACCGGCAGACCCCTGCTACCTGCTTTCTCCAGCTCCTGGGCTCCAGCAGCCCTAGCCCCTGCCAGGCCGATGTTGTTTAATGAAATAACAAGCAGTCACCCCCAGATGAGACCGAGGCTGGCTGTTCCCCGTGCTGCCTCTCCTGCTGTACCCAGCCTGGGCCTCTCCATTGGCTGGCTCTCCAGAAAAGAAAGGGCTTATTCATCCCCTAAGGTGGAAACTCGCGTTCTCCCGGGGAAAATTGTGTAACCGTTTTGTAGTGGAATCAACTGCAGTCCTCAAGGTCTTTTAGAAAAAGAAAACCAGATAAGGGGGCGGAGGTTGGAGCCAGCGCTGGCAGTCTGCTCCTCAGCTTTGCTCACTGCAGAACCATTTCTCCTGACAGAGGCCGCCGGCCCAAACGTCACATCAGCGGGTCTTCAAGGTCCCTCACTGGGGTTGGGAAGTGAAAAAGTCTTTTGGCAGATAGCCATGCATTCATTCATTCACTCCTCTAGCACAGTGTCTGACACACAGTAGGTGCTTAATAAGCGTTTGTTGACTACCTGAAACATTTTGCAGATCTGATTCAATCTCCCCCTGCTTAAAAAAAAAAAAAGTCACTAGCTCCCTAGCACCTACTGGATAAATTTCATTTTCTTAATATGGACTACCTGTCACCTGGCCCCTCAAATACCTCTCCAACCTCACAATTTCCCCTTTGCTCCCCCACACACCCCCAATGCCCCCACCCTCCATAACACACACACACACACACACACACACACACACACACACACACACATGCTACCTACTATTCCTTGAACCAAAAACCATTGCTATGTGAGCCCTGACTAGGGCTTTGTCCCAGCTGTCCCTTAGCCCCAAGGCCCTTCCCAAAATTCTTATAAAGATTGGGTGACTTCCCCCCGATCTGGGCCCCCCTCCAATGTTTACTCCTCCCCTTAAGAACCATCACAGGTGTTTCCAAGTCCCAAGCCTTTTACGTACACATGGACCTCTCATGACACTGTCATGTCATATTTATCTGTCCCCACTATCTGTGGACTTGAGAGTAGAGGCTGGATCCAACTCAGCCCCATATGCTCAGTGGGAGCCCAGGGCCTGGTCTATCATGAGTTCTCAGTAAGTAGCGGACCAACTAGCCCTGGAGTGCCCAGGACAGTCCTCAATATAGCACTAAAAGTCCCAAGTCCAGGAAACACCTCAATCCTAGGCAAACCATTGGTTTCCCTATCAATGAGTAGTAGCAAATGAATCTCCACTCATTCATTCATTCACTCAACACACATATGGCAAAGATCTGTGAGCCAGGTCCCATGTTCATCCAATTATGAGGCATCTCTAAATGAACCAGCCTCTCTTTGTAGCAGCCTCCATGCATTGCAAAAGGATGAATCTTTGCTATTGAATGAGGCATTGATGGGGAAGCCGGGATGGCTCAGTGGGTTAGGCGCTCACTTTGCAGTGCTGGGGACCAAGGATCGAATCCCGGCCCCGGCCCGTGTGGACCCATATGCTGAACTGGAGAGTGCCCCCAGTTCAGTTCTCTCTCTGTCTCTGTATCTCTCTCTCCTCTGTCAAATAAATAAATAAATAACATATATATTTTTAAAAAAAGACTGAGGCATTGAGTGCATTAGGCACCTTTCCTTGGCCCTTGTTTATCTTCTCAGCCAACTCTTCTGGAAACTAGCCACACTGGTTATAATGCAACTGTTGACATCTGCCTTATCCCCTGATGTGTCCTGGGTCTTCCTGGGTCTGCCGGAGTCTACCTGGGTCTGCCGGGGTCTCCCCCTGGGTATCCTTGGGTCTGCCTGGGTCTCCCTGGGTCTCCCTGGGTATCCTTGGGTCTCCCCTGGGTCTGCCTAGTTCTTCCTGGGTCTCCCTGGGTCTCCCTGGATCTCTCTGGGTCTCTCTGGGTCTGCGTCCCTCCAAAAGTATGAGACCTCCACCCTTAGCCTTACCACTGAATCCCTAAGGTATTAGAAGTCAAAAAGCACATGCTGGAGCTGGATTCCCAAAGCAGCCCCCAGCCCCAGGCCCTCAGAACAGGAGTGATGGCAGCCAGACCCATTTGTCCACCCAGCCTCCCTCAGACCCTTGGGCAGACTCGACCCATCTGTTTCGCAGTTCTAGGTCAAATCAAGCTGAGAAAGGATCAGGCTCCATCTGACCTGAGACGAGTGCAGCATCTGGCTGCCGCCTCCTCCCCATTCTGGCCAAGTGAGCCTAAATCTCCCACTCCCACCCTTTGGTGGGCTTGCAGGGCCATCTTTCCTGGGTGGTGATTTCAGAGCTTCTGGAAAGTGGGACCCAATAGAATGCACACAGACAGGTCCATCTGGCTTGAATCCCAGCTCAGCCATTCAGCTGGGTGATTGCAGGTAAGTCACTGAACTTCTCTGGGCTGCCTCATTTAAATGGGAACGTTTACAATGTCCAATTTGCAACCCGATTTCAAAGACCATAGGAGACTGACAAGGCATCCAGCTCAATGTCCGGGACACAGTCGGTGCTCCAAAAGCCCTCACCTTCAACTCAAAGGGCATAAACAGCCATTTGGCGTGAATTTATTCAGTACTTTCTGGAATCCCACTCTGTTGACTAGAGAAGGCACAGGGTCACTGGGCTGTTGTCACTAAGTTCTGCCCCTTCTAAAGTGTCCTTCCCTGAGGATCAAAGCCTGAGTTGCAGAAAATGCCCCTAACCAAGAACTATAGAAACTGTGACTTCCAATTGGAATGTTCTGAAGAACCTTTGGTTAACAAAAGACAGAAATAATAAAAATCAACAGATAAATTCCTTTTTAATTCTTGCCTTAAAAATTCATTGTAGAAATGTTAAAAGTTGTCCAAAAAGTTGATTTTAATGCCCGGCTAGAGGCAAATATGAGGCATCATGCTGTTAGTATTCAGAAGTCACACTTCAAAGAAGCAAGAGCCTAAAAACCCTCTCGTTCCTCATATAAAAATTTATTTCCTTTTAACCAAAACAACTGTCTGGCTCCCGAGGAGGCAAAGGTTGTGAGCTGTGTGCATAACCACCCATCCTTTTAAAATGCAAATATATTTAACCAACCTGCTCAATTCATATTGCCCCCACTGCCTTAACTTGTCATTTGGCCAAAGCCTAGTGGACCTTTTAGTTTCTTCCTTTCCATATAACCTTAACGCCCCTATTTATTATTTTATTTTATTTTATTTTTGTTTATTTTATTTTATTATTTGTGAACACTGACATCTTATTAAATCAAAATCAATAGACTTTTACCCTAAAAAAATCAGGAAAGGACTGTGAAACAGTATTTTTGGAAAGTCCTTCTAAGGTTTTTCTCTCAGCAATAGCCCTCAGTTAATTATTTTAGGGAGATCTTGTTTGTTAGGACACTGAGTGTCTGTGTCTAGACTCACATATGTCTAAGAATATGTCACACGGGCACACAAAGAATGAATGTCACACTGGTCAAGAACACCATGCAACACACACACCACAAGGGAACTCTATTCCCATCAGCACGTGCTTTCCAACATATTCTATGTTATCAAAAGTCAGCTTGGAGGAAAACTGGAAATTAATTGAGATAGCCCGTAAAGACACCTGAATCATTATTGTGCATCCGGTACACATTTCCCCCCAATTAGCCTTTTGAAATACTTGCTTTTATTCCCTACTAATTTCTGGGTAATTGTCTACTTTGGAACTCTTACAAAATGGGTAGGTATTTGAGAACCATGATGACCTATGACCTTTGACCCAAGGTGATCTTTACTGGGAGGATCCATGAAAGATTGATTTGAACAGAGCTGAATTAGACAAACAAGCCATTCACACAACTCCAAATCCAGAAGTAAACCAGGTAACAATGTTAGCAACCTTTGCAACCTGGAATTTCCTGTCCCCATAACCAGGAGTTAGGACAATCTTTCTAGCCTCTGCAAGTAGTGATAAACAAGTTTCCGGATCTTCCCCTTCAAATAGTCCCCTAAATAATCCAGTGGGGCATCCTACATCCTAGCAATGGGTGACCAGACTTCTTGCCAAATACTTTTTAAATTGGAACTGAAAAGGGAAACTTTTATATAATTTAGGGCAATAATTCTAAATATTTTCATCACACGCACTCTTCTTTTTTTAATCTGTCCTCCAAAGAGCCAAAGTTTTGAGAAGACTCTTTCTGTTAAACAAGCTGCATGGCTTCATTAATTTCTTTCCCCAGGTTTTTTGTCATCAAAACACAGAACAATGAATACTGGAGCTTCTGCCAGAGCTGAAGGTCAGAGAGAGAGAGGACAGAGTCACAACAGAAGAGAAACTGGCCAGTGCTGTGCCCCAGGTGAGGCGTCCAAAATCGGGGTGTGACTGCAGCTACACTGGGCCAGCTGGCTTAAGCGTCCCCGGCTCCCCGTTACTGTCATTCCAGTTCAGCATATGGGTCTGCACTGGCTGGGGATGCGCCTGTGATTAGATCCCCAGACCTCACAGTTGTAAGGTAAGCGCTCAGCCTGTTGAGTTATCCTGGTAACCCTTCACAGCACTTCCTTGGTCATTGACAGAGACACTCAAAGTGGTAAAAATATTCAGGTCGCCCACACTCCCTTCCCAGCTGATGGACAGGTCAACACTCTGCCTTCTTGTTTCAGCTCTCGTACTGTAAACAAGTGTCCTATGCACAGCCTATTTAGTGCCCCGTTGTTCACATTGTTGTGCTTTTCATTGGTGATTTCACCATTTAAAATGGCCCCTCGCCGTAGCACCATCTGGTGTTCCCAAGCACAAGAAGGCTGTCCTGTGCTTCACAGAAAGACGTGCTTCCTGTAGGCACAGGCTGCAATGCCATTGTCCATGTGCCCCATTCAATGAACCAATGGCAGGTATTAAGTAAGGTGTCTTTAGACAGAAGCACACGTAAGGTTATGAATTGACTAGCTGATGAACTGTTGTCTCCAGAGATTCATAGACCCTCAGCCCATCTTTCTCCCAGGAGCAATGGTTCATGTCCACTCATTCAGGGCTCACAGGGACCCTATAGAATGGAGCTACCATGAATATTGGCAATCACCTGTACTCAGGATTTCATCTCCTGCTTGCTTCAGTTACTACTACATCGTAGACACTTCTCAGTATTACTACATTATGATGCTCTTACACACCAACCACCTTCTTAACCATTGCCTCCCTGTTGGGCTTTCAACAAGTTGTTTCTACTATTTCAACCATACTGATGACGCTGCAGAGACTATATGCTGTGTGAGCACCATCAGGACACTTACCCATCTTACTGTCATCTGCATCCATGGAACCAATCTCAGTTTGATACACAGTTTATCTCAAATAAATGTTTGTTAAGTGGATGAATGACTGAGGGTTGGAAATGGTGGGCAGGGACCCTCAGACCAACATGGAAGGCTCTCAGCAGGTGTTCCAGAAATGCCTGGTGTTTAACATCCTAACATCTGCTGAGCACCTGCTCTGTGCTGCATAGCTGACACCAGGTTTGCATCTTTACTTTCATTGCATTGTTTAATCCACGTGACCTTCAGAGGTGACTTTTCTTAGCCTCATTTGGAACAGTAAGGAAACTGGGACTTAACTACAGTATTTTCCGGCATATAAGACGACCGGGCGTATAAGACGACCCCCTAATTTTACAGTTAAAACATAGGTTTAGGCCTATATTCGCTGTATAAGACTACAGCCTCGGAAGTGGGGGGTCGTCTTATACAGCGGATATAGGCCTAAACCTATGTTTTAACTGTAAAATTAGGGGGTCGTCTTATACGCCCGGTCGTCTTATACGCCGGAAAATACGGTAAGTCACATGTGCAAAATCACATAGCTGGAGCCACCCCCAGGCGCCTAGGTCCAGTCTCGGTGACTCCCAGTGCCCTGCTCCTTCTGTCACCAGACTGACACCCTCAGTGTGTGCTGAGCCCTGTGGCACAGCCCCTGCTATTCCCTCAGGAGCCCCCAAGGTCACATCACCCCCAGGGCTCTGCTTTCTCCTCCTGTTCCCACAATGCTCCCCCCAGAAGTTCTCCTTTCTCCCACAATCATACGGCCTGACTTGAGGGCTGTTTCCTTCCTCCAGTCCCAGGACCTGCCTTTCCACAGGTCACCGGTGGGCCCTCAGCCTGCCACATCTGAGCCAGCTCAGCTGAAACCCACACCTGACTTCACCGTGCTATGGCAGTGGAGGGGGTGATGCAGCAGACAGAGGCTATTGGATTCCAGAAGTTTCTCAAGATGGGATTTGTGATCTTCTCCTTTGATTTGAATGGTTGGAGACTTGGGGTGTGGGTAAGGGGATATGTTAGGCCTTTTGTCAACATTCATAAAAGATGAAGAGAAAACAGAAATAATGTTTGCTCCGTTCTATCTGCATTTCAAAAACAGAGAGACACCCTTGCCTGGTTTCTGCTCAGCCAGGGAAGGCCACCTAGTATTAGGCATAAACCTTCAGCTGGTCTCGTAATAGAGGAGCGCAGCTACAGCTGTGACGCCCAAAGCAGGGGTCAGTGGCTCCTGCACATTCAAAGGCACAGCGGCTTATCTGTCAGTAACCTTTCTCATTTGCTATTTCACAAAGCACTTGTACACTGTGATGTTCTCTGTCTCAGGAGGCCATCAGAAAGAAGAAGAAGGCGTCTGTCCTCCAGGAATGCTGTTCACCATTCACCCATCCGGGGCACTCCCATGCGTTTCTCATGCAAGACCCAGGAGGGCAAAGGCTTTCCTTCTCTGAAGAAACACCCCCAAAGTAGTCACAGCGTTCCTTTTGCCCTACGCTGCACAGTGTAAACACACTGTACCCGACACCCTGTCCTGAAAACATGGACTTATTACCGGTATGTCTGTCTCTTCGTCTTTGGACAAAGGCCACGCCTCATGCATAGCTGGGTCACGAGAGCCTGTTCGGTGCTGAGAATGTGTTCTGGAAGCATGAAATGAACAAGTGGGAAAAGACTTCTGAAGAAGGAGGTGCAATGTCCTTGTGCACATTTATCTAAGAAATTCATAGTGTTGCCGTGAAACATGCCGTCGTTGAACAGGAGTGAGCGTCAATTTCTCCTACTGTTCAGGAATCTTATTTTCAGCATCCAAACAAAAGTGTTCAACATAGCCCTTGGGTCTCCCCAGCATTGGTAAGCACAGGGAACAGTTCATTCATCCTAATTTTCCACCTTTCCCATTACCCAGGGCTCTGAGATTCTGGAAGATGGACTAACAGTCACAACCATAGCAATCATGATTTGCCCACAGCGATGTTTACTGTAGCAGCTAACATTTAGTGACACTTAATGCCAGGCATGGTCTTGCTTGATTCACTTTATCTTCATTTGAGCTTCATAGCCACCCAACAGGGTGTATGATTATTATCTTCATCTTATCCACAAGAAATCTGAGGCCCAGAGAGTCAGAATAACTTGCCAAAGGTCACACAGCTAGTGAATTGCAGAGCTGGGATCAGAACCCAGGCGATCTGGCTCTAGACTCACATGCAAACTACCACGCTCTCCTGCCTTATAGGAGCCAGTGAACAATGCTTAGGATGCCTGTGGGCCAGTTACTGTATTAGCCCTTTTTCATATATTATACTAGCTCATTCATCACCAGGGACAGCCCAGTGACGTAGACAAGCGAATGTCCCCATTTATGAATGATGTAGTGTTCTAGCCCGTTCATGTGGTATATGCTACATGTGCCATAACTTGGCTGAGGCCATGTCACGGATGTTGTGAAACACAAGGAGACTGTAGCATATCTTGCTACAAGACATGCAGTTCATACCAATCCATTTTGGACCTGGCAGTGTATACCTAGAATGTCCAACAAGTCTGTTTTCTGCCCTGGGTCACAGTTTCCGGACATGTGAAGTGTAGAGACCAGACCAGACCAGAATCTTCTCCTACTCTGGCAGAGGGTTCTATTTTCACCTGAGGCCTGTGGAAGAAGGGAAAGGAAAGAGATGGGGAGAGAGGAGAGGGAGAAGGTGGGGTTTGTAGTTATTAGAGTCATTTGGAAGCAGAACCCCATATTTTAGGAATGGGCAGAGGAGAAAGAGCAGTAAGAGGAAAACCAGGGGAAAGATCTCAGAATCTCCTGGTGATACCCCCAAGATTCTGTTCTCTACCCAGCAGTAAAACATACTTACAGAACACCCCCTTTGCAGACATTCTATTAGGAAGTTAGTCTAGGCCAATTTCCAGGCCGGGGAGCGAGCTGGTGGCTGACACATGTGTCTCAACGCTTTACAAGCGAGCGATTCTAACACCCTCCCCTCAGCCTCCCCGGGGAAAGCAGTCCAGCTCCACAGCTGCTGTGGGAGAAGTCATGCAAAAGAACTCCAGGTTGGGGAAGCCGGGATGGCTCAGTGGGTTAAGCGCTCACTTTGCAGCACCAGGGACCAGGGATCGAATCCCAGCCCCAGTCCGTGCAGAACCATATGCTGAACTGGGAGTGCCCCCAGTTCAGTTCTCACTCTGTCTCTGCCTCTGTATCTCTCTCTCTCTCTGTCAAAAATAAAAAAATAAAAAAATAAATAAAAATATATTAAAAAACACTAATTTAAAAAAAAAAAAAGAACTCCAGGTGGGGACGAAGTGGGCATGTCCCCTTGACAGGAGACCTTGTGGTGAGTTGCGGCTTGACACTCCACCTTGAAAGCAGGTGGGGCCCGCTGCTCCCTAACCAATGCCCCACCTGTCACCATGTGCACCAGGACCCAGTCCTCCCTTGCCCTCAGTTGTCAACACTGAAGAGTCCACTCTTTGTGTCACTTGTGTGTGGGCCTCCCCCCCTCTGGGTGCAGCATGGCAGGTCATTCAGTACACATGGTCTGAGCACCTGTGGACAGTGGGCAGTCACGGGGGCGACCAGGGCTGGGAGCTACATGACATTAGGGCAAACGGAAGGTGAAAAAAGAGGCAGCCAGCCCTGACATGCTGACTCTCAGGGAAGCCCTTGCACGGTCTCCTGAAGGGAACCAAGAGGGGGCGATACATGGGCCCTTCCCTCCACCCTTTGCTGGGCCAGCCTGACTAGTATGACCCACCCTCGTCTGTAGGCTGCCCTTGAACGCTCCAGGGCAGGGCCTGGCCTGCCTGCCGCACCCAGAAGAGAAGCCCCGGCTCTTACATGGGCTTGACAGGGTGAGGCAGCAAATGGGAGCACAGCACAGTTCAGGGGCCCGCCCCTCGGCCTCAGGTGGGATTTGAAGCATAAATGTGGGACAGCGGGTGTTAAGAAGCCAGACTATAGTCGTATGGTCTTGTCATACCCCACCCACCCATTCGTCAATAGTCAGGCTGCGACTTGCAGCTCCACTGGCCCACTCTACTGTCTGCTTCTCAACTGGCCCCAACTCAGAGGGAGGTGCAGGGCTGTGAGCAGCACCATTCAAACCCCACTGCTGCTGTTTGAACCTCAAGGACAATGCCAGCTGGGCCGAAGCTTCCCAGCCCTTCACAATCTCTAGCATTCTCCACCAGAAAGAGCTCGGGCTTAGCATGCAACACCAGGAGAGGGGACTCCGACAAATGACAAACCACCCAACCTAAAAGGAGAGGGTTCCAGGTTAGCTCTACCATGTCCCGTCTCCGGGCATCGATTTGCTCACTTGTAAAACAAGGGTAAGAATAGCTGGTTCAACAAAATGATCAGAAAACCAGAATGTGAAGACTATGCCCACCATCAGAGGGAGTCAGGTCTGAGGGCCTGGTCTTCCTCAGACCCCTGAAGGCCTGGAAGCCTCTGTCCTTGGCCTTCTATGTCCAGGGACCCATGCATTGCCCGATGGACAGCAGGTGCTGTCACATTGGTGACAGGAAGGACTTGATTCACTTTACAAAACAAGTGGGTCTCACTGTAGCTGTGCCCCTCTAACACCTTTCAGCTCCGGAGACAAGGCTGCTGAGACAGGCACCTTTAAAATTCAGCAGTGCAAAGGTACAAGCACAATGTCGAATACATGAGGCTGGGGACCTTCGTTTTCCATTTAGAAAAGCTGATGTTGAGCATCCCCTTGGAGAGAGAAGAGACCCAACCAGAGTTCTCTCCCCACCCCCATCCCCATGAAAACTGCTCCCAGAGGAGAGAGCTCCCTGAACCTGGGCCAGGGGATGGGGTGAGGGATGGGGGGATTCCAGCTCCCAGAATCCGCGATTGCCTGGAGCCCTGCTCCCTCACACATGTGGCAGGCAGAGATAAATTAACAGCAATCAACAATGAAACTTCAACTTTGTAATGAACTTCGTGGAGTGAGCCTTCTATTTTTAGCTGGCCCAATTTCTCGGTCACATCACATGATGCCTATTGTCTTGGCTGAGAAGAGAGGAGAGAGAGAGGAAGAGAGAGAGAAGGAAAAGAAATTGGGCCATATTTTCTAATTCAGGAAGGTGATCTACTCTCCAGTTGAGTATATACAGTCTCTTTCATTTGAAATTTAAATAACTTTAAAGAAAAATAATGACTATTTACATCCCCGATGCTGTATTTAAAGAGCTATAGAATGCCCTTATTGAGGTCAGATATAAAGTTCTAAACTAAAAACCCTCTTGCTTTGGAGAGTATGTCAATATTCTAAATACATTTAACTTCAGAAGTTTCAGAAACTGTTTCAGTTTAGGGGTGTGTTCACTTTAAATTTTTGCAATTCGTATATTACACCTTATATCGGGGTGCTATAGGGCAGGGGAAGGAATTCTGCCTTTCTCCACCAGGAAAGGCTAGCTTGAGCAATTCTCACAACATAGAGGTATTTCCTGCATATCTTGTCATCCCCTAGTCTCTATGCACAACATTTTCCAGGACAGTTGAACATGTCTTAAAGAAAATACATAACTCACCAGTCACCATTCCAGAGAGAAAATGAAGAGACTATTGTTCCTCGTTGGTTACATGTGAAAAAGAAAGTCAAAGTGATTCCTTCACATTCGTCATTTTGGACAAACTGCTTAACCACTCAGGGCTCAAAATTACCCAAGTTCAATGTGTCCTAAAAATGGGAAGTCTGAATGCCCTTGGTAAGAAGCTGTTAAGAAACTGTACCTGTGGCATATCAAGCAGCCCCGAATTCGAGATCTCTGATGGTTAAGCCCGTGATTCCCAAAGTGTGTGCGGAGGGACCCGGAGGCTCATGGCAAACTCACAGGAACACTAAAGAGTATTTTCTATTTTGGAGCAATACCTGACACCCTGTAGACAGCACACAAACCACAAGCTTGAGGCAGGTCAGTGGTTCAGCGTTAGAATGAACTGCATCCTTTTCAATGTCATCATGTCCTTGCAAAGCAGGGTTTGGGGCGGTTTCAGCGATCAAAAGCATGAGCTATATGAAAAATCAATGTGCAACAGCAAAGGAAGGTAACAGTGAGCCGTCAGATCCCAAGACCTAAGAGGCTATGCAGTTCCAACAGGTTCACACATCTTATCCGTTGTCGTTATTTAAAAGTAAAAGAAAAATAGGCGTTTTTCTTTCAGTTTATGGGTATTGTGATATGAAGTGGCTGCTCATTTATTGAGATAAATAATTAAGCTGTTGGCTATAACTACTTAATAAACAGAAGTGTTAGGTGTTTCTATTGGCCCGGGGGCACCGTGAACCAAAATCGCTTGGGAGACCACTGGTTTAAGCCTACAGCTCTGTCGGATGGCCTTTCAGTTTCTGATTTATAATATTGTATCAGAACAAAATAGTAACAATATAAATGTTGTAGCAGGTTATAGGTTCCCCAAAAGCCTAGTGCAATAGTTCTGGTCCCATGTGTTTTCTGAAACTCTTGCCTCTCCTCACATCAACAAGTTGAGTGTATTTCATTTCCCTTTGAACGTGAGTCAGGCTTAGTGCCTCGCTTCTAACAAATGCTTTGGAATACAAGTTGCAGAAGTGTCGCTGTGGGAGTCTCAAGGCCAGGTCCAAAAGACAATGCAAGTTCAGCTTGTCTGTCCCTGGGGATGCTCACTCTTGGAGCCCAACCATCATGCTGTGCGGGAACCCAAGCAGCCCACATGGAGAGTCCACATGAAGATGTCCGTGTGGAGACGAACTGAGCCCCCCAGCCAACCGCCAGCGTCCACTGCCAGACATGTGACCAAACAAGCCTTCAGATGCTTCTAGCCCCGACCTTCGAGTCTGGCAGGGAAGGACCCAGATATCATGCGGTATCTGGGCTGCATTAGGATTCCTGACTCAGAGAATCAGAAAGCATCATCGATGGTTGTTCTAAGCCTCTGATTTCTGAGGCACTTCGTTCTGGGGCATTAGGTAGCAAGAGCAAGGATGAGGGAAACTTCTGAGATGCCTGTCCAGCCCGGAAACCACCAACTTCCCCTCCTGTCCTCTAGAATCAGCTTCATATACACCTGCCCATCTGCACAACCATAGGGAGAACACCGCCCACACCTTGCTTCCAAGATAACTCCACCCTGCTGACCACAGATGACTGACTGGACTGGGAGTCAGAAATGGACCAAATTCGGCCAATCCTAGTCCCACCTCAGGAATTTGGAATTGAGAGAAAAACCGCTGTGACTAGTTCCTGCAATATGTGAATTCAGGAACTTTGGGGCAGCCCCCTTCTATACCAAGTGGACTGACAAAAAGAGAAAGAAACAGATGCACGAGGAAAAGCAGAGGTAAAGGAAAGAGAGAGGATACTGCCTGGGTCTCAGGACTGGCTATTCTAGACTCCAGTCCTTCCTGACACCCCAAGCCATCCCTTTAAGATAATTTCCCCTTGTTTTGCTTAAGTTTCTTCAAGTTGGTTTCTGCAGCCTAAGGATATTTTTCAGATCTACCCAGTACTTTATAGCCCACAGAGCTTCTTTAGATGCATGATCTCATATGATCCTAACCAAAACTTTGTAAGATGTATGTTATTATTCCCATTATAGAGAAGAAGAAATGGAAGTCCAGACAAAACGATGTGATCAAGGTTTACAGGCAGAAGCAGAGACTAAACCGGAACTAGAACCAGAACCAGAACTAGAATTACAACGCGTCCTAAGTCTCTAAATGCCAAGCTCTGCTTGGAAGACACTTCTTCCACCTGCTCTGTAGAAGTGGCGAAGTGCCATTGGTTTGTCCTCAGAGGCCAGCTGTGTGTCCACAGCCTTTCTCTGTTGGGTAGGACTCCAAAGTCTACCATTCAGTCCAGTCCTTGGGAGACAAGGCCCTCAGCCAAAGAAGAAGAGCACTCAGAACCCAAGACCCAGTGAGCTCAGACCAGGGAGAAACTTGCCCGGTCAGCCCTGTGGGGCTGCAGATAATAAATGCCTTGGACCTGAGGCAGCCAGAGAAGCGGCATGAAAGAGATGGAGCTGGGAGGCTGAGAAGATGTGGAGAATCAGGTGAGGGAGATGATGTTCTAGTGTCTGCCAAAGATCTCAGATTCTTTGAGAACAACAAATCTGAACTTTTCAATGCTGACATTCCTCAATTCTCCTTGAGAACATTTGCCAAAGAAAACATCGAGGCTAGCCTTCATCCTATGCATGAATCCTCTCTGAAAATCCCAGCAATGCTCAGATCTCCTGCTTCTGAATAAAGATGGGGTGGAGGGGCGGTGGGAGTGGTAGAAAGAGCAAGGGCACAGAATGATCAGCGTTCAAATCCTGATTCCACCACATACTCCCTTTGGTCTCTAAATACCATAGTTTTCTGTATATAAGACTCCCCTATGTCTAAGATGGCCCCAACTTTTCTAACCCAGCAGTAAAAAGTTAATCCATAGGTTATTCCTATGTATAAGATGACCCCCAATATTTGGTCTAACAATTTTAGACAAAATTATTGTCTCAAACCTGTGTAAGTTTCTTTATATTTCTAAACCTCAACTTCCTCATCTCTCACCTTCCATTGAGATATTGCAGAGCTCAGAGAAAAGGCAGATAGAGGAACAGCCCAACATAAAGTCCTAGGCAGGGTACACGCTTAATAAAGTCTAACATTTAAATGATCTCATCTGCCAACCCATGCAGTCTTTCCATTCCAATCATTAGAAATGCTTTCTTCTATGTGAATGAGCAGAATTCTGCCTGCCTGGAATGCCCACCATTGACCCCGTCTTTCCCTCCGGAGCCCAGAGAAGTAGGACAGGCCCCTCAGCCCTCAGCAGCCCTGCGGACACCACTGCTTCCTGCCTCCACCCGCAGACCGGGCCATTCCTGCTCCCCACAGCGAGGCTTCTGCAGAGGCAGAGGGCTGTGGGTTTCTGGGGAGACTGCACACATTGAAAGCCTTGTTTGCATGGTAACTCCTCTTGGAGACGCTTCAGCTGCTTCCATCAATACAGCCCTCAGATAAGATGCTATAACTCCGGCTATTTGGCTCAAGAGAAATCTGCTACAACTGAATTCTGCGTTGCTTATGGAGGTGCTCCTGAAGGAACCTTCAGGCTCCCTGTACTCCCATCCCTTCCTTTCCGTGCCTGGCCCTGCCACTGCACCAACAGAAGCCAAAGGGAGGGGTCCAATTATTCCATGGAGATTTAGCTACTGTATTGACAAAACTCAGCCTTAATTCCCAGAAAGCATTCAAGCCCCGAGATGGGGGCGGGAGTGGAGGGAGGGAGGGCTGGCTGGATAACTGGGGGAGAGTCATTGCTGCTTTTCAGCTGAATCTGACCTACTTTAATGAAATCAGGTCATCTGTGAGCTCTTCATTACCCTCAGACTAAACAGGACCCAACAGAGCAGCCAACGTCCCCAGCCTTTCCAAATCCTGCTTATTCGCATTATGACATTTTGATGTTGTGTCTTAATGGGTGTTGACTTAGTGGCCTGGCCCCTCCAAAGGTAGTAAACAGACTGGGTGAAGGCAGGAAAGTAAACAAGAGGACTGATTTTCAAAGGACGCACACACAAAGGCCGTGTAAATAGCCCAGGTCCCCAGCCTGAGTCCTCAGGGAAGCCAGCAGACAAAAGGCCTCGCGAGTGTCTGCGACGATTATCGCTGATGGATGGATGGAGCTCACCTATTATCCTGCCGCCTTCTCAGATGGAACTCGCCATCTCAGCAGATCTGTGGGGCAGGAGGCGGGCTCAGAGGAAAAGGAAATTTCCATTCAGGGATGGTATGGTGGCGTCAAGGGCAAATTGCTCCTGGCCACAGTCATAGAGGACAGGGACAGTTAGCCCTCTTGAAGCCATCCTATGGGCTGTTGATGGCTTCATTTCATCTATTGCCCAATCTGCATTTTTCTGTACCCAAAACCTGTGGCCTAGGAGGCTGAAATGAACCTTCTTCTTCCAGCGAATGCTCATTCATTGAATGACTATTTATGGAAGTAAATGGTACGTGTGAGTTCCCTGACTCCATCAGAAGTGCCACAGGCTGTCAGCCTCCTTTCAGGGCAGGATGTCCCATCAGTAATAAACACAACAGAAATGCTTCAGTGCAGAGAGGTGACCTCAGGACCGAGGGTTTGGGGTGTGGTGATATTTTCAACTGAAGATGATAACAGAGACTTGTGCCAGCGAGAAGCCAGGGGAGGAGAGGATGGAATTCCTACATACACAGAATGCTCTCCCAAGTCCCTCATTCAGCGTGTTGCTGTCTCGTGTTGTGATGACTTCAGTCTTGGTTTGGCAAATGGAAGACCAGCTTCTGCCCCTTGAGCAATGGCCCACAGTAGAAATACCCAATCCCCTCACTTCTAGCCCTTAAAAAAGCATTCCTTGTCACTTACGTCAATGAATTACCTAGTCCCTGTTCAGAAATGCCAGAGGACTGATGAACATAAACTGGGAGAAACAAAACATTGACTTGTGGGTAACCGTGGGTTAGGGGTGCCCTTCTCTGGGCTTTAGTTTTTCCATGTCTCCAATGAGGAGGTTCATCATCTCCAGGGCTTTCTAAGGTCATTCTGACCTAAACTCGTTCTCTGCCTCAGTCCCCCAGGTCACCAGGCTCTTTATCAGAGTGTGCCCTGGAGAAGCCATCTCTCTGGCCCTCTGGAACTCACCAATGACCTTGGCTTTTTAGCTTCAGACTCTAATACTGATCTGCTCACTCTCAGCTTCACCATTTGATTGTAGTGTTTGGCCTGGATCAATTGCCTCTTTTAGTGGTGAGTAAACATGGTAAAACATAGCAGAAAACTGGGTTTCTGCCTCCAAAACAAAGGACAACAAAATTGATCTCTTCTGTGACTCCAGAGCCGAGGGGACAAAGGTTTTGGGTTGGCCTGTATGCCTGGCCTGACAACCAGAGTTTGACACTGCAAAGAGAAGCAAGATACTGCCAATAGAATTATGGCTGAAATTCCCGTTTTAACCCAGAATGGACTATCTAGGTCTGGAAAATGGCAAGATCAAGTTTACTGTTTTATTGGCATTCAGTAAAATACATTGAGTGACCATGTCTGCAGTCAGGCAATTGGTTTAAAAGGAGGGTTGTAAGGACTGACTTGTATTTAAGTGTTTAGAATTCAAGAATGGTAATTATCTCAATGTGCATCCTAATTTATAAGAACTTGACAGCACCTATAAATTCGAGTCTAAGTGAGTCTCTGAAAGAACATCTCTAACCAGAGCAGCAGGGAAGCACATGGCCAAAGCAAGCCTTGAGAAGTTTGGTCCAGTGCTTCTCAAACCTGCAGGCACAGAACCTTGTTTTTGCAATAAAAGCTTACATGAAAACCAAATACATAAAACATATCCAAGTGGAACTGCTCAAGTACATGTGAAGTAAGGGCCACAATCCTAGCTCCCTTTTTCTATTTCAGTCCCTCCCCAAGTCATAGAAGCCCAAGACACCTGGAGAGCTTCTAGAACTCTGAGAAATGCAGTTTGAAGAGCAGTGACCTGCTCTGTGCTCCCCAGTTTGCAGATAAGGACACCTAAGTGTAGAAAGATTAAATGATTTGTCAAAATCAGAGTGTAAGTCAGAGAAAGAAGATGACCTAAGTTTTCAGGTCTATAAATGATGTTCACCATTCCACTGAACACTCACTTTTACATGGAGCCTCAGTCTTCAGTGTTTACTCCCATTCTGAAGCTAATTTAAAAGGTGCCCTTTTAGGGGGAAGCTGGGATGGCTCAGTGGGGTGAGCGCTCACTTTGCAGCCTGGGGACTGAGGATCAAATCCTGGCCCTGGCCTGTGCAGACCCATATCCTAAACTGGAGTGTGCTTCCCATACGGGAGGCCACCAGCCCAGTTTCCGCCCCGCGTGGCCACCGCCCACCTGTGTGGAATGAAACCATATCAAAAGCCATGCACAACTATGGAGACTGCTCTGGGCCTTCCCCCTTCTCTCTGTCTCTGTCTCTCTCTGTTTCTGTCAAAAACAATAAAATAAATCTTTTTAAAATGGTGCCCTTTTTAAAATTAAAGCAACGTTTTAGCCATGATAAGACTGAAAGGCAAAACCATGCGGCGGAAAGGCAGCTGACCTGGGAGTTGAAAGTAGTGTTGCATTACCTTAGATAAGCCTTTTCTTTCTGGGTATCATCATCTCCATTTGTCAAATGAGGAGTGGGACTGGGTTTGGGAGAGGTTAAACTCAGTGACTTCAAGGTCTGTACAAATTTAAAAGCGAAATCCCCCAAATCTCCTCTGTCTTCTCCTAAAAATTATTTCTCTGAATTAGACAGCTTAACTAAAATAGAAAATTCAATAGAAAGGGAGGAGAATAAACCTAAAGAATCTTCTAATTATTTTAAATAGGAAAATAGGACAGAAAAGATGAAATGCCAGGACCAATCCAAAATAGTCCACATCTAATACTATTTATAGAACGAGAAAATAGAGGGAAGAAAATTAGTAAAGATATAAATTTCCTTTTTAAAAAAATTCCTAGAAGGAAAGGACATGAGCTCCAGGATTAAAAGGGTACAAAAGAAAAGGGGAGAAGAATTTTAAAAGATGTATATTAAGTTATATAATGTAAGGTTTGGGGGAAGCTGGGATGGCTCAGCAGGTTAAGCGCTCGCTTTGTAGCCCCGGAGCCCAAGAATTGAATTTTGGCCCCAGCCCATGCGGACCCACATGCTGAACTGGGGTGTGCCCCCAGTTCAGTTCTTGCCGGGACCTATGCGGGAGGCTCCTGGCCCAGTTCCTGCCCTGCGCAGCCCCGTGCCCACCTGTGGAGTGAAACTCTATGGAAAACTAATGCTGTCAACTAAGGAGACTGCTCTGGGTCCTCCCCTTCTCTCAGCCTCTCTCTGTCTCTCTCTCTCTCTGTCAAAAAAAGAACAAAAATAAATCTTTAAAAAAATAATAAAAATAAAGTTTCAAAGCATTGGGATAAGGAAAGATCTTTAAAACGTCCAAGAGAGAAAAATAAAATTCTGTCTAAAGGAATGGCATCAGATTTCTCAATAGTAACACAAAATATTAAAACAAACAAACAAACAAAGCTTTCAAATTTCAGAGAGAAAGTGATTTTCAACATAGACAAACTAGCTAAATAATGTGAAAATGTAGTAAGGAATTTTTTTATTATACAAGAACTCATGAGTTTTGCATGCCATACACTATTTCTTAGGAAGCTAACATGAATAATATGCCATCAAAACAAACTAGTAGAGATGATGATATAGAGAGATAGATATTAGATGGATGATGATAGATGATTAGATAGATAGATAATAGATTGATTGATAATAGATAAGTAGATAGATGATAGATAGATAGATAGATAGATAGATAGATAGATAGATAGATAGATAGATAGAGCAAACTGGTAACAGAACAGCCAACATAGAAAGGCAGCAATAACAAGTCAAAATAGCTTACAAGGGTTTATTTCTTGCTACGTGTCCATTGTGGGTTGGCTATGGCTCTGTTACACACTCTCTTTACTCCAGATCTGACTTGATGGAGCTGCATCTGTCTGAAATCTTGACAGCTATCATGGCAGAGGATAAAAGAGATCATGGCAAACCATATTCTGGCTCTAATGTTTCTTCTCAGAACACACACACACACATACCACTTCTACTCACATTTCATTGGCCAAAGCAAGTTACAGGACTAAGCCTGCTATCAATGGGATTCAGAAATATAATCCTCATCCAGGAAGGAATGATGAATATGTTTTAACATGCAGTCTACCACTGCCCAGGATGACAGCTGTTTATCAGGCTTTCAATGAAATCCAAATTGGATCAGAAGAGTCGTGGGAGGGAGTTGTACAGGTAGGAAAATGCGACTGATAAGTTATCTGCTTTCTGTAAGCACTTGCAAAACAAACAAACAAACAAAACTACTGACAGGTCTTAAAGATTAAAAAAAAGTAAAGAATATGCACATAGTCCTATGTAAAGAATTATTAACTTCAGAAGAAATAAAAGAAATATGTATTAAAAAAGGAAAGCATTCTTAGTACAGTACTTGGCTCTTTAGCGGACACTATTTTCTTAGCAAATACCAATTATTCATTTAACTACATATTGTGAAGTAATTATATTGGGAGATTAGAAAGAGAGGAAGTAGATGGCATAGTATAAGAGATTTAAATCCTCAAGTCTACTAAAGTAACCTGAAGGTTAAAGATAGTCTCCCTGAATTCTGATTCTATAATATTTCACTCTAGATGCACTCCATCAAGAATCAGTAATGCATGGTAATCAAACAGAGGTAAGTCAATATGGATAATGCACTAGCACATTTAAAAATACCAATACAGACGTAGGATAGTAAAATGAATCAGGTAAGAACCAATTTAAAGTGCTGAAACCTTTTTTTTAAGGCGCAAACTCGGGAGAGGAGAGGGTAGATTCTTGTTGTTAAAACAATGTGCATGTTGCTTTAACAAAACTATATATAGCATGCTCTCTCGGATTCATTTTTGAAGTCAGTGAGGGATAGATAATAAATAAATAATAAAATAGTTATACTTCAATGATTAATTTTCAAAGCATCCAGACATAATAAATTGAACCTGACATGAGAACCATGGTGGCAGTAATACAATCTTTCTTTGATGACTCAGAAGGTACTTTAAGAACCTGGCAAAGACCTGAGGTCATTTCTCTGAACATGCTTCCTCATTCTTCCCCAATTCGTTAATCTTGTAGAAATTGATTTCACATTGGCAATTCTAGAATCACAAAGAATCTACTTTCTCTCTGGCAAATGCAAAGCCCTTTCTGAGGCTCTACGAATGGTGCTTGGACCGTCCATGATTTCTCTTTGTTCACCAGCCACCTGGGCAAGTGCTGAACGCTCTGGCCCAGTCAGAACCACGTTGTGTAAAGCAAGATGTGAAAATCCAGCTGAGAGCTGACATCCTCGTTTCCTCAGGGGCAGAAATTATCGAAATAATGAAAGTCCCTCTGAGGAATTCGGAAACTGTGGATCCATTGTGCCCAAACAGCACCATGTGGGCATCACAGCTAAGCTCTCCAAACTAGAACACGTCTCTGGGGTTGTTTTGCCTGCCCTCAAAAGGCTTGGCCAACATGCCTGGCTTTAATCATATTTTACCTGAAAAATAAACACAGGCAATCCTTCAGATAAGTTCACTGTATGATATATCCATATGTTATTGTATGTAAATATTAAAAACCACATCTGAATAAAAAACCTAGCATCATGGTAAAATATCTATAATATATTAGGTTAAAAAGGCAAAATAATTGATATATAAGTGGCTAGTATCCAAAATATATACAATTTTGGATATTATACAAAATCATACAAATCAATAGCAACAAAACAAATGAATCGATTTGATTTAAAAGTGGGCAGAATACATGAATAGGTGTTTTCCCAGAAAAGACATAATGATGGCCAACAGGTACATGAAAAGATATTCAACATCATTAATCAGCAGGAAAATGCAAATCAAAACCACAGTAAGACATCACCTCACACCTGTTAGAATGGCTGTGATCAAAAAGATGAGAACGGACAAGTGTTGGCGAGGACCTGCAGAAAAGGGAACGTGAATGCACTGTTGTGGGAATGTAAACGGTTGCAGCCACTATGGAAAACAGTGTGGAGGTTCCTCAACACATTAAAAAGAGAACTACCATCTGATCTAGCAATTCCACTTCTAGCTCTTTATCTGAAGAAAATGAAAACACTAACTTGAAACAATATCTCTACCCCCATTCTTTATAATAGCCAAGATATGGAGACAACCTAAGTGTCCATCAATGGATGAATATATGAAGAAATTGTGAGATATATATAATATATCTAATTAATACATTATACATTACATAAATACATTTCAGCTTTAAACAAAGAATGAAATTTTGCCATTTGCAACAACATGGATGGCCCCGAGGACACTATGCGAAGTGAAATAAGTCAGAGAGAGAACAACAAATATTGTATGATGTCTCTTATATGTAGAATCATTAAAAAAAACAAAAAGAAAAGCTCCTAGAGACAAATAACAGACTGGTGATGGCCAGACGTGGTGGGCAGGAGGTAGAAGAAATGGATGAAGAAGGTCAGAGGTCAAAAGAAAAGAAAAATGTTCACCATGTATAAGCTTCTTCTCAAAAAAAAAATAAAATTATATATATGCACACACACACACATATATATATATGTAATTTCTAAGTTGTATGTGTATATGTGAATTTTTAATGTTATCAGTACCTATCTCTGGATAATGAGATTGACCAATTTTTAGTGAATTTTATATCAAATGCCACTTAAATAATAAATTTTAAAAGACAACAAAATCACTATAGGCCGAAAAGCAAGTGGGAGACTCAGAATTTAGTCCACCAGTTGGTTTACCCACCAATGTGCTGGATGACATTGAACAATTTTTTTTCCACCTCATTGGCCTGCCTCAGTTTCCCCGTATGTGAAAGGAAGCAGTTACATGAAAGAAGCGACTTGCCCTCTTCACTGAAGCCTGACACTGGTACTTGGGGGCCGTGAGGCAGGCTGAGCATGAGGTCCCCTAGACCTGCTTCACGTCCTCCATCCCACCTTTATCCAAAACAGCTACTTTGAGTCTCAATTACAATGGTGTGATCTCTCAAGTCACTGCTGATGGTGTTTTTCTGTGGTTTTGATATGGATAATTATGCAATCCGGCCTACTTTCCCTGGCTAATTCCTTTCGGTGGCTCCAACAATCAGCCTATGTCTCTGACCCCTCTCCAGCCCTCTCTTTGGCATTTACGGACCTTCCAATCCAACTACTCACTGAACATTTCCACTTAGGTTTCTCACCTGTTTAAGACCTGCAAGTGTAGACTGGAACTCCCTTCTTCCCCTCAAACCCTCTCTTATCTCTTGTGGATAATATCACCATCCAGGCAAACACTTGAGTCAGGAAAGTCAGTCAGACTAGGTCTCTCCTCTCCATCCACTGCGAGCCAACCACCAGGTGATGTCATTTATTTCAACAAAGTCTTTTTTCAATCTTCTGTCTCTTACTCCCAGCTACTGTCCTCCTGCCTGTTCATCCCTCACCTGAAGAGGTGCTCGAGCCTCCTTCCCGGCCTCCTGCCTCCTGGCTCTTTCCTGCACGTTCTGTCAAGTGATCACATAACAAAAAGCTAACTATGTTCTTAGCTGAAGTTCCTTCTTTCTTCATGATCAAGCTCAGCGATCATTCTCTCTGGGAAGCCATCCTTGATTCCTCATCAGAGTTCATTCCCCCTTCTCTCTCTTCCTAAAGCACCTGACAGAAGTTGTCCTCTATCCCAGAATGCTCCATGCTCTTCCAAATTATTTGTTTACTTGTCTCCCAACCACACTCTTAGTTCCTCTGGCTCAGAGTCTAGTCCAGGGGTGGAGAACCTTTTGGCGATTGAGTGCTAAAGTTTATGAAATAAGAGTATACTCGCTCGTCTCGCGTGCCAACCCATTGAGTGAGATAGAGGTATCTATTATTTTTATGTCTATAAGAGGCATAGGATGTATTTATAACAAAAAACAATAATTCCGTGTGCCGAAATAATTGCTCCGCGTGCCACTTTGGGCACGTGTGCCATAGGTTCGCCACCTCCGGTCTAGTCTTTTGTCTCTTTGGTCTTTAGTACCAAACACTATACTTGGCCTGAGTAACAATATATCAATATGATATATTGATATCATATATCAATAGGAGGGCATGGGGGGAGAGGAAGGGCACTGGGTTTCTTTACCAGCTTTGCCATTAATCTTCTGTATGACCTGGATTATGTCATTTTAATTATTTGAGCCTCAGCTTACCCATCTGCAAAATGAGCTGTCACCTTTATTGAAAATAAATGTCATAAGCACCTTCTTTTATGCCGAGCAAAATGCTCCGGTAGTGACTGTCATAAACGTAAAAATGTCTTTTCCTTTTCTATGACCTTGTGGTCAGTCATATTTTCGTGGGTCTGCTCTGTAGCAGGGACAGATGGCTAACTTCTAATGCATTTGCTGCAGCTCCTCCATTATTTATGTGCCGCCTGCATCCCTCTCTGAGGTCTCCTGAACTCAGACAAAAGTGTTTCTCATCCCAACGAGGTTCTCTCTCACACAGTATGGCAAAGGCTGGAAAGGCGGAGAATGACACACTTTGCCAACACACCCCTTCTCGAAAGAGTCCCTGTCTGTGGGACACATTGTGAGGCTTTGAGATCTGCATGCGTCCAACATCCTTTACATGAAAAATTTTAGCCACTAACTCCACATGGGCCACCACTCACTGAGAGATAATTCTGCCTTCCCTTGGCTTCAAGGCATCTGGGCCCCATATCCTGTTTCTTGCGTCTCCTTGTTTCTACCCAAAGCTGCAATGTAAAGGAGGAATGCAGTGTGTAAGAGGGGCAATCGTAAAAGAAACTACATTTTCATCTTCCATCGTGGGAAGCTAATCGGTTGTTCCTCTAACTTTTACATCAAGAAACAATATGTTACTGAAAGGTGTGGAGGAAGATGACAAGAATAAACTAAAAGATTTAAAAGTCGTTGCTTCTGGAGAAAAGGAAATCGGGAGGGTGGGGGTGAGGGAAACTTGCTTTTCATAAGAAGGCGTGCAGAATTTTTCAAATAATATAGATGTATAACTTTGATTAAAATTTAAAATCTCGGGGAAGCCAGGATGGCTCTGTGGGTTGAGCACTCAATTGCAGCCCTGGGGTCTGAGGATCGAACCCTGACCCCGGCCCATGTGGACCCATATGCTGAACTGAGGCGTGCCCCCAGTTTGGTTCTCACCAGGGTGAGCATCCTATGTGGGAGGCCCCCGGTTTGGGTCCAGCCCCAGGCGGGAGGCCCCCCGGCCAATTCCTGCCCTGAGCAGCCCCGCACCAACCTGTGGAATGAAACTATGTAGAAAACTAATGACATGCAACTATGGAGACTGCTCTGGGCCCTCCCTTCTCTCTGTCTCTCTGTTTCTTTGTCTCTCTCTGTCTCTGTCTCTCTTTTTCTCTGTTAAAAACAATAAAAATAAATCTTTAAAAAAATCTTTGAAAACTAAATTAAAGAAAACTGAACACCTCACTGAACCTGAGTAACAGTAGCCCATTTATGGTGAGAATAACCTGAAACACGGATCATTATGGTGTCTGATGAAACAGCCGTTTTGAGACTCTTTTTTTTTTTATTTTTATTGTTTTTGAGAGAGAAAGAGAGAGATACAGAGACAGAGAGAGAACTGAACTGGGGGAGCTCCCCAGTTCAGCATATGGTTCCGCACGGGCCGGGGCCGGGATTCGATCCTCGGTCCCCAGCGCTGCAAAGTGAGCGCTCAACCCACTGAGCCGTCCCGGCTTCCCCAAAACAGCCGTTTTGAAAACTCCTCCAGTCTCACTTCTCCATCACCCCATTTTGAGAGGCCCTCCCCTGTCCCCTTCCTATGTACCCTCCAAGACTCTGCAGCACCTACAGTGGGGTTCATCCTGAGAGACCCACGTGACTTGCACCTTCAGCAACGTCGCAGACTGCAGGTGGGACCTGGATCAGCCCAGTTCAGACCCAACTCAAGTCTTAGGCGGGTCATTCCAGTGCTTCTGGCTGAAGTCCTAGCTTGCTTTCCCATTGGGTCAGCCCCACCTCCTCATCAACTTCTAGGAATCGAAACAAACAGCTCCCCTGTTGGAAGCAGCAAATCTTCATTTATGGGTGAAAACCGCCAGACCCAACAGCAGAGAACAATTTCTCTCATTACGCCAACTCCTCGAGCTCTGGCCGGTGGCAGCTGCTGCCCCATTAGGAACGCATTTTCCACGGTGTAAACCACCCTGCCACCCGCCGGGCTGCAGCCAGCTTCGGGGCTGCCGCCACAAACAGCTGGAATGGGTCACTCAGACCCATGAACTGTGGCGCCTGGAGAAACATTAGTCCCCCAGATAGAGTGTCTCCTTGCCATGTGAGCAGCAGGAGACAGCCGCCGGGGTGACAGTACTGGCGGTGGTACAGTGACTGGCTGGGAAGAGCCGGCACTCACACACACTCAACCCCACACGCCGCCCACACAAAGACACACACCCACATCCCTGAAGACGAGCTGGAGCTCTCAGTGGGCCCCCGACAGAGCCCTGCCTGTGTTCCTGATACATCCCTGACGGGCACTGCTTGCAGTCACAGTATTCATGGGCCCAAAGCAAAACACTCTGATCAGGCGTCAGGTTCACGTCTCACGCTCACAAATGGGACAAAGAACTGATTTTCATCTCATCTATGGCAAAGATGAGCAAGGGCTTCCTTTGGCTTCAACAGAGAGATTTGGAGAGAGGGCACAGTCGTCTTATTTTACACCATCTCCCTCCCTCCACTCTTCCCAGAACCACTCCTGGAAACCCTGGAATGATAGCACCACTTAAACTTTGGTCAAAGATAATAACTATATGCCCGTCCCATTCCCAAATGGACAGCTTGTCCCGGGCACAGTAGACTCACCCTCCCGCCCTCCACCCCCCAATTCAGAGTGCTCGACTGCATTTTTAAATCCCCTGGAAAGCTCTGGGCCTTGTGGGCAGGTCCTGCTGAGCAGGCTGATGTTTTACAGCTGAGCTCTGCAACTGGGCCGTTTACTGCACACGGAAGACGGCAGCCAGCAGATGAGGGCGGCCCCGCTCCGGCCTCTTGAAATCGCATCTGTTTTGAAATGTGACTCTACTTCAATCTGAAGCTGACCATAACATCCCTGGTACGGACAGGAGGTGTTTACTAGATAAGCTTTTGATATTTGATGTTTGCTAATCATATTAGAGGCTTGAAACAAAATCCTGGCGACAATAAATTCTCACAATTGTACACATGAGGCAGGACATGCCGTGGAGCTCTGCCCGGGGGTGTGATCAGAGGCTGGGTGGCTCAGTGAGAAGACTGTGGGTCGGGAGCTCAAGGACACAGGACTTGGAGACTCATTCTGATTCTTTCTGTGGCTAACCTTGACTAAGTCACAGTCCCGCTGGGCCTCAGTTTCTCCATCTGAGAATTCTGGCTCAAACATACAAGGGTCCTTTCCATTGTGACCGGGCCTGGGTGAGACAGGGAGATTAAGAGCCTGCAGAGTGAAGTCACTGGCGGGCGCCTTTGTCTTGCGGGGAAGGAGACCCTCTCACGCATGGGTGCAGGAGATCGGTGAAGCAATTTCCTTCGTGGGACTAATTTTGTGCATGCTCACGCCATGGGGCCTGCCCGCTAGGCCATGCCATTAACCGAGCTGGCCAATTGAAAGCTGGGATTGTCACAGTCAGCACTCACAGCAGAGACCCAGCTCTCATCAACCAGAAAAGAAGCAGCTAGACCAGACCACCAGTCAGCTAAGAAGGATCCTGCGGGTGTGAGCCACCTGGGGCTGAGTCCCGCCTCTGAGTCAGAGGCTCTGCAGGCCTCCCTGACACCTCCACACTGACTGCTTTGGGGTCTGTGTTATAATTTCCTCTTTGGCCATGGAATCTGAGATCTCAGAAAGAATAAGACATAGAAGCAAGATTTAAGCTTGAATTTCTGACCCCAAGCCTGGATACTACCATGAACTCTCTCCACCCCCACTTGTTCCCCAAGAGGTTTAAAAACTCAAAATGAGGCCACTTTGACATTTCACAAAGCCCTGAGTAGACAGACTCACAACTTTCTCCACATCAGTGCTGGGTATTGGAAGTCCCAGCAGATGCGTGAGACTCAGTGTTACTTCTGGGTGCCTCCGTCAGCAGCTCGGAGACGTAGATGCCACTAAACACCTGCCCTTTGGGGTCCGCTGCTGTCTCAAGACCCTCCTTGCATAGGTGGGCCTCCCCTAGTCATTCCTCTGAAACCTGAAGCTGCCTCCTTCCAAGTCACAGACTTACCCGTAGTCCCCAACTGCTGGAAAACGAGGAAGAAGCGCCTAACTCTCACCCCACAGATTTTGTGGGTTTTGTCGACATTGGTTTGCATTTCAATTTTTAAAACATATTAATAAACTTTATATTTTTCTATGAGGAAAGGGAAATTAATTTTTACTCCTCTATAGTTCCAACGATCAAAGACGGTCATCACTAATACTTCCTCCTAGGTTGTTTTTTGATTTTTTTTTTTTGTTCACGCATAATTGTGTATCTGCTGCTCTATGAGACTGTGTTTTTATCATTGTGACTAAAGGTGCAATTTTTTAACCTGCCACTGTCTGTTTGTTATGATATAAGCATTTCGTTCTGTGTAAAGCCTTCTATGCAATAACCTACTGTGAGGATAGAACACCACTTACATAATAAATCCCCTATTGTTGGACCTCTAGGTTATTCCCAGTGTTTCCCTACTGTAAACACACCTATTTATAAATTTCCTTCAGAAAGATTTCATGAAGTAAAATTACTAGGTCAAATTGCATGAGAAGTGTAAGATCCTCCATAGTTGTGTCCAAACAACATAATAAATACTTAAATATATTTTAAACCTTGACTCACAGAGTGCCAAAATAGGAAGGAAGCTTGAAACCACCTTATTCAACCTCTTCCCCTTCCAGATGAGAAATCCCAGTGGGTCTGTGAGATCATGGTCAGTACTCAAATGCTCACTCAACAAAATCGCCGCCACCCTACATTGTTGTCACTTCCAACAAGGGTGTGCGTGTGGCCTTTGCTCAGTGCTTTGTTCTTTCCTCTGCCGGGGATATTCTCCCCACCTCCTGGCCCCTTTCTCCTCATGGAAAACCACCGCGACTCCCGGGTCTGTGGGTCCTCCTCTAATGAGGCTTGCCTCCCTGTCACCATCTGTGAAGGTCTGCTGGGAGGCCCCCCTCCCCTTGAGGACAACACCTCTGATCTCACCCACCTGCCAGGGGTGTGCCGGTCCCAACCCCCGAGAACGATAGTAAGCATTCTATCCGCAGTATTGGATAGTACGTACTGGACATTCTCTTCCTCGCCTGGTGCAGCCCCAGCCCAGCTCTCAACCTCAGGTCGTGGCTGACTGCTCCTAGCCCGGCTGAGAGTCAAGTTCCTCAGCCCCTCCCTGGCTCCACTGGCACTCTGCACGGGGCACCCCAACAGCCAGGTCAATAACCAACAGTGACATTGTCGTGGGGAAATAGGCAAGCTTTCTAACCAGAGGCCTGGCTTCCAAATTCCAGCTCTACAGTTCTAGCAAAGACATCTGCAGCAGGTGCAGCTTCCCGGAGCACCGTGTGCTCACCTGTGGAACGTTCCAGTAACTCCCTGAGCGGGTTACCATGAGGAGCAAACAGCTGTCAGGCACTGCTCTCCCCTCCCCGTCGCTCAGGCACTGGACTTGGCACATGCTCCACCGCGGGCTATCAGTCAGGTGCACACAGCAGAGGGGGCGAGCGAGAAAGAATCAGAAATGATCGTCCCCTCCTCCAATGGCTACAGGCTAACCGGGGCGACATTGTCAGGAAGTAATGTGTACAAAGACACTAAGCCAAACTGTGTAATTATGCCAGGATTCCTTCTAGTAATTAGCTTCCTCATGAGAAAGGCAAATAATTATCTTTCTGCCTCTGATCCAGACAGCACGTTCAGAGGCATCTCTCCACATATGGGGAGGCGGGGGCGAGGATGCCACCCAGCTGAATACGGAGCTGTTTGAAGCCTGTAAATGTTCTCAAAAATGATCTGCACAGACAACACAACGTGTTGGAGGATGGTGAGGCTTTTGTGTTGCCAGGCTGTTTTACAAATGGCCAAGGCAGGTCCTGTTTGGAAGTGACATGTGCAAAGTTGCCACCCAGAGCTCCGGCAGGCAGCCTCTGTCAGGGTGCTCAGAGCCAGGTCCCTCCTCAAGACACAAGGGGAGGTTCCAGCAAAGGCACCACCATGGCAGAATGGAGTGCATGTCCCCATGGCTTCAAGGCCCTTCAGAAGCAAGGGCCACAGCTCACCTGCATTGTCCGAGGTTCCTGCTCCAATCTCCTCACTGTTCTTATCAACCCAACTTCCTTCTGACCTCAGACACAATGCTTTACTCACCCCTTTTCCTCTTTAACCTTCAAGAATCATTCAGGCATAAACTTGTCTAGCAAAGCTTGTGTCTTCTTTGCATACCCAGGTCTAAGTTTAAGGCTTCTCTCCAGGGTTCCCGAATGCGTTGTGTTTCCCTCATCATGACAGTTCCCGGAGGGCATTGGCAGTGACCATCCCTAAGCAATGTTCTTGGGGCACACCGTTTACTTCCCTAATGTCTCCTGAACCTAACATAGGTCCATGCATTTAGTAAAGCATTTGTGGAATGAATAACTAAAAATGAGTCAACCGACAAAGAATAGATTATTGATTGGATGAATGAATGAATGAATGAGCCTGTGAATGAAAGAAGGTAAGTTTACCCTTGGGGACTGTATGAAATCTGGGCTAACAAGGAACTGCTAATGTCTGAATAGACCCCACCCCACTGCGGAGGGAATGCTAGGTATGTGGATTCCTGAAAGGTTGGCACAGAGCAGAGGCAGTTCTGGTTGGCGGCCCCTGGGCTGGCGCAAATTTCCTGAAGAGGCATAGAGACAAATGTCAATAAAACGCCTCAGTGTAGCTTCCTCAAGGTCCTTCATTGGAATTGGAATTGAAATGATTCACTTTGAAGGAAATACATTCATTCTCCCCGGTTGTACAATATTGTCTAATAAATTTGTTATTGTGGATACTTTACATTTGTTTCCATAGCTTTTACCTTCCCTTTACGGTCCAGCTCCTTCTCTCTCTATCTAGAATTCAGCACACCTAAGAACCTGCCAGTCACCGCAGCCACTGACGGGTCACACTGTCCTACCTCTGTGCTGTTACCATGGCCAGACAGGAAGCCCATCAAGGACAGGGACTAGGGTTTTTTTCCTGCAACATTCCTCATGCAAAAAAGCATAGTAATAATCAGGCAGAGAACATGCTCAATTCCCATTAGGAAAAACAAGTAGCAAATGATTTCTTCTTCCGATGTTTTCCAAAGCTCACCAAACCCTTCCCAACACTGCTCAACCTCCCAACCCCTTAGAACCTGATTCAGAAGACTTCAGCCCTATTTATTTCTGTCTAGTCTCTAAAGCTCCTTCTAAAAATATCAGAAGTCACCCCACACCTGGCTTGGCATTGCTAAACGCTATATTCTCATTGTTCCAGACACTGCGGGAGGCAGGTGGGGGGAGGGGGGGGAGAAAGCATCTAATAAGGGAGAATACGTGACACCAGCCTTCAAGGACAGACCCAGGGGTGACAGGAGCTGGTCACAGAGGTGCTGTCACACAGCTGCTACAAGGATAGGACGAGTGACATTGATGTGGAGCCTGTGGAGAACTTGTGGAGATTCGGGGAAGCCAGAACATTCCAGAAAACAACAAGCAAATAGAGAATCCTAGAAAATGTGCTGAGGCTAAGAGTGGGAGAAGAGACAGGCTGGCAGCGGAGGCGGGACTGTGGAGGGCTCACAGCTTTAAATAAAGCTCCTGTCACCTCAGAGGGAAGAAGCGCCCCCTCCCTGGCTTTTGAGTTTTGAGGCGAGCGGGCTCTGATGGAGAGCAAGGCTGAATACCTTCTGCTGGAACCCGCCCCACTCTGACCTCCAAGTCCCCAGTTGGCTGAGTTCCTCCGTACTTGGGACCCAGTCATGCCCATGGGCCTTCCCTCCGGGTGGGGGGTCAGGACCATGAGGGCAGCTGGGGAGCCAGGCCATAGGTAGACAAGATCAAAAGGCCCGGGTAACCTCTGGGGTCAGAGTGACAAAATGCTTATGGGCTGGAAGAGGATGGAGCCATTAGAGTAAGGAAATGAACACTGGCTTTTCCCCCTGAGTAGGCACAATGGGAGCCGATGGGGAGGCAACAAAGCCTGCTCCCTTGGGCGGGAGGCGGGCGATAGGGAGCGGGCCCTGCCCTGTGGCCCGAGAGTTAATGCAGGCCCCCGAAACAATGGGGGCGCTGACCCGGCTGCGGCTTTAGAGTGAGAACACTGCCGAGGTCAGAGTCGCCTGACCCCCAGGGAGGTTCACCAGATCAAAGCCTCCGCTGTGCCCCTAATGCCTGCAGAATTGGACTTTCACCAGCACCGGCCTACCTACCTCTTCAGGTAGCCATGGAGCAGAGCGGGGAGCCACCGAGGTGAGGACTCCACAGCCCTGTATCCCACCCACTTGGTGAGCTCACTGTTCTTCAGGAATTGTTTTCCTAGGACCACCCCTACCCGCTCACCCACCCTTCCCGGAGCATTCATCACTCCCACTGACTTCCCAGTTCTGTTTCAGGGAGCGAAGCAAACACTCAGTTTTTAACTTGTGTTGAGTCAATAGGTAAAGACTGAAGATTGGTTTTCCAAGTGTCCATTCTGGGAAAAAAGAGAAAAGCAAAAAGAAGATAATGACCATCCCAGACAAGGTCTTGCAGACATTCTTAGTGTATAGGCATTTCTTGCCAAAGGGCTTCTCTCTATCTGCTTACTTTCACATGGCTCAGGTTATTTTGTGTTTATGATCTCCTACCCTGAATGTTTTGAGTTAAGGATATCTCATGCGATTCAAAACTCTCCATAAACAGGATGTTTAATATCTACATCAGGTTCCAAAGTACCCATACTTAGAATAGCATAGAATGGACCACAATGCAAGAACGCGTTCACCTTGAGGTTGTTTCTCATATTTTATTGATGCAAATACTTCTATGATTAAACATCTTGGGCCTAAAGTTGTGTTCACATCCCTGATTATTTCTTTGCACTAGATTCTCAGGTCGTGTCATGAAATTATTCAATCAAAGGGTAGAAATGTTTTGGAAGAAAAAGAGTTTCAATTTTTAAAAATGATTAACGCTCCACCCCTATGATGCACTGAGGACTTGGAGATTGAAAAGTTGTGGTCTCCATCCTTTGAAAACTCCCATAACATGTGCGTACACACCACTCTAATTCACATGCAAAATGGACCACTGTTATCATTCTGAAGGGAGCAGGCTTCATAAACATATTACAGGATACAATATAATGTTGAAGAACATTGAGAGGGGAATCTTCCCATATTCCTTGGCCTTCCTTACAATGCAGAACTTGAAAGGTTTTTCCCCACTTAAGAGTCATTTTCCTCTCATGCTGGATCTACGACCCCCTCTTCTTGGAGTTGAACCTGCAATGATGATTGACTTGAGCCATTATGGGCACCTGCCACCACCTCTCCCAGGCTGATTTCTGTCCCTGGACTTTGCTCACACCATCCTCTGCCTGGAATGTCTCTTCCCAGGAAAGTTGTTCATCAGTCTGGTCAGCCTACAAATACACCATGTGGTATAATGGTTAAGAGTTAGGAGTTGGAGGTGAATACGGAGTCCCAGCGCCACCCTCACTGGCCTGTGGCCTTGGGCAATCCTGTCTTATTATCTGCAAAATGCAAATAATAATAGTATCTATCTCTTCAGTAACGTTGTAAGGATGAAATAGTGTTGTACTAGAAAAGCAAGGAAGCTCTCAAAGATTATTGGGACTGGACCCAAAGGACGCAGAAGCCAATGTGCAGGATTGCTGCTGACCAAACATGACACAATTTGAACGTTAAAAAAAAAAAGAATTACCAAAAGGAATGAAACACAAAACACATAACATTCCATGAGTCCATAATATTTTTTAAATTTTATTGCTCACCTTAGAAGTTGTTTGAGCATAAAGTCATTCTGAAAAGTGATAAAAAGAAAAAAGCTAGCATTTTCAAAGAGAATTAAATGATATAGCACATTTATCTCACATTAATTTGTCAGCACACAGTAGGGGTTCAATAATGCTATGCTTCACTGGACAATGAGAATGTGAGTTTCTAGAGTAAGAAATGAATCATCTTTTTCTTTTTTTTTTTTTAATTTCTCCTTTTCCTCTATTCTTGAATTAGGTCTGGTTCACCAGTGACCAGCTTATTACTTAGACTCTTAGTAGGTGATCAGCAAGTGTGGATCACTTGTGATCTCCGAATTCGCAGAAGTCTTCTCACATCACAGTCTCCTACCTTTGACTTTTTAAGAGGCAGAATGAAACGTCACACAGGAAGAAGGCACGGGCTCTGGGAGGCCACACTTTGATCCGGGCAGGCCACTTCCTCGCCCTCTCTTTGCCTCCCTTCTTTAATATCAGCAGAGAAAGGAATCCGTTTTAAGAAAGCAGATCATTAGAGCCAAAAGGGACCATTGCAAACACCCCACCCAACCCCCTCGTTTACAGATAAAGCAACTGGGGCTCTCAAAGGCTAAGTGACTTGCCCAAGATCACAAAGCCCATCAGCGAGGCGCCAGTCGGGGACACTCCACTGTGCTGCTTCCAGTAATTCCCTGAAAAAGAGCTTCAGAGCTCAGTTTTGAGATGGCTGAGATGGATCTGCTGAAGCAACCACGCTCAGCTCTGCCTCTGAAGAAAGGGAGTGAAAAAGAAAGGCTTACACCACTCTGCCCGGTACCTCCTCCCACGTGCTAGTCTGCACAGCGTTTGGGTGATCGTTTGTGGAAATTTCATGACTGTTTCAAGGTCAGATCACAGCTTCTGCCAAATGCTCCTGGGACAAAGGGCCTGAATACTGGCTCTGAATGGACCTGCGCCTCCCATGAAACACAGGAACCATTGACCCTTAACCCTATACCCCTGACCCTGTACCCCCAGTGTAGCCATAGGTACCAATGCCAAGACATCCAGTCCACACGTCCACTAAATACTCTTCTCACAGTTTCTCATCCAGAAACGGCACCATCTACCCGGTTGTTCAGGTCCAACATCTGAGAGTCATTCTGATCCTGCTCCTTAACTGCACCTCCATGTCACATCCATCAGCAAGTTCCACGGGCTGTCCACAAAAGCACATCTGGAATGTCACTACTGCCACCCTTGTTCACTGCTACTACCCAAGCCCCATCCAGTCTCCCCCAGCTCGGGCTGCACTTGTAGCCGCCTACCTGTCCTCCCTGCATTCACTGCTCAACCGTAACCCTCCCTGTCAACCAGATCAGATCGCTTCGTGCACCAAAGCCACCAGTGCCTTGCAATTGCACTTCAGATAAAGGCTGAATAAAATCCTCAGCATGTCCAAAGGGCCCCGGGGGCCAGGCTGCTCCTCTCAATGCCTGTCACCAGCTTCCCAACTTTTCTGTTCCTCAAAGGCACGAAGCTGTGGCTTCCACCTGGAACACTTTTCACAGGACTGACACCATTGTCACCCCTCTGGGCTCAACTCAAATGTTCACTTTGCAGAAGGCCCTCTGAGCCCACTCTAACCTGGTCATTCCACACCTTGGCTTTTCTCATTATGATACTCAGCACCATTCATAGCATTAATTCTTTTGTGAGTGTGTCCTTCTCTATGTTCTAATATAAGCTCCACAGGGACAGGACTCGGCCCTTCCTGCTCAGGGATGCTCCCGTTACATGTCACAGGTTCCAATGACAATGTGTTGAGGGTATGAATTCAGCTTCTGAGGTGGGTTGAGCTGAGCAACAGCCTCTGGGAGCCAACAAAAAGACTTGGAACCCTGCTGGTGTGTCCCACTGATTCCCACCTTGGTAATGTATGGGAATCACAAGGAGAGTTGTGAAAGACCCTGCCACCTGGGCTACAACCCCAGCCAATGCAATTCAGTGTATCCAGGGTGTGCTTAGGAATTGAGAACAGTTAGAGTTCCACAAGCAATTCCAAGGCGCTGACACATTTGGGAAGCACTGGTCACATCGATTGCTGCAGTAGGCAGGAAATACTCTTGGTACAATATTTTGAAAGGAAGACCAAGAGCAAAGGAAGGAGGAAACAATGTCAATTAAAGGTCATTATATGCAAGGTTCTATACTAGGTAATTTTATACACTCATTTAACTTCGAAAGCAACACTGTGATGGGGGTGTTATTTGTTTAATTCATGTAACCAACCCTTAGGTTCACCATTTTTCGGGTACTATTCTAAGCTCCTGACACTATTCACTAATTTATTCTTCAGAGCAAGCTCATGAAGTAGGAACTATGGTCACCCTCAATTTCCAAGTTGTTTCCAGCCCAGGCGAACAGCCTTTATGTTATTCTGCCTCTATTATCATCTCTATTTCGTAAAGAAATTGCATCTTAAAGACATAACTTGAAGTCATGTAGCAGATGTTATAGTAGCTCCATTCATAATTGACAAAACTTGGAAGCAACCAAGATGTCCTCCAATCGGTGAATAGATACATAAACTGTGGGCCATCACAGTTTAAAAAAAAAAAAAAAAAGACCTATCAAGCAGTGAAAGGCATGGAGGAAATTTAAATGCAGGTTACTAAATGAAGAAAGCCAATCTGAAAAGGCTACGTACTGTGTGATCCCAACTATATGACAATCTGGAAAAGGCAAAACTAGGAAGTCAGTAAAAAGATCAGTGGTTGCCAGAGGTTGGGGGAAGGAAGGGATGAATAAGTAGAGCACAGAGGATATTTAGGGCAGTGAAAATACTCTGTATAATTCTATAATAATACATATATATATATATATATATATATATATATATATATATATATATATATATCATCATATGTTTGTCCAAACCCTTAGAATATTCAGCACCAGGAGTGAACCCCAATGTAAACTATGGACTCTAGGTGATAGGATGTGTCAATGTAGGTTCATCAGTTGTAACAAACATACCACTCTGGTGGGGGTGTTGTTCATGGGGAAGGCTGTGTATGCTAGAGGGGTGGCGGGTATGTAGGAAATCTCTGTATATTGCTCTCAATTTTTTTGTGACCCTCAAACTGCCATAAAAAATAAAGCCTATGTAAGAAAAAAAGTGGAAATTGTAGGGGTGTTCAAAACGAATGAAGTCAGATTAATTTCAAGTACATATGGTATTTACAAATAGGCTCACTGCCTCCCAGAAGTAGTTTTTTAATAATTAGATTAGAATGATTTGCAATTAACACATCAAAGCGTCAGCTGACCGTACCCAGCTCTCTGCTCATTAACTGACTTTCCCTCTTTATATACAAATGAGGGCCTGGTGCTTTGTAAAGTGCTTTTGTGAATCGATAATCAATGGTATCATGATTCTGATAATTGCATTAATATAATCATTGCCATAAGGGTCAGAAGAGTAATAGGATGAACAGTTCCCTGCCTAGTGAGAAAGATATGACGTGCACATTCCACAGTGGGTGAGCCACTTCCAGAACCTGATCTCCTTTTTTTCTTTCATTCCCTATTCAAATTCTTTCTAAACTGTTTCCTGATTGAATAACACAACCTCAAGGTTAGAAACCTTGCATTATTTTAGTCTCCCAAGCTACATTGTGCAGCAGTTAGAGCGAGGTTCTTTGGAGAATGTGCTCTTCACTAATCTCCTCTCTTCCTTTCCCTCCAAGACACTGAGTCCCAGCGGGGATGCCAACCTCCATGAGCTTGGACTGGTTTTATCATTCTACCCCATTTCTCTGGTGCATTTTCTCCAAGGCACTTGCCATTGCCTGGAATTATCCTCATTATACATTATTCATCTGAAGAAACTGAGGCTCAGAGGATGAAACGACTTGTCCGAGTTTGCATGGCTTCCAATGGCAGAGCTGGGATTAAACACAAGCAGAAAGGCCTTAGGAGACCATGCCCTCGGCCCTCATCCTGTCTCTGCAGCTGAAGTTCTGTGACCATTTGTTTGGAAGAGAGCAAATCTGGCTCTCCCAAATCTCTCTCTGAGTCTCAGGTTTTTTCAAAACTGAAAAAGAGATGAAAAAGAGAGAGAGAGAGAGAGAGAAATCTCTCTAGGAAGGTTGCTGTAGAGATGGACTGAATTAATCACTGTGGAATATCTAATGTGCCTGCTGCCTAAGAGATGCTTATATATGTGTCCCCATCTGTCCTTTCTAGCCACATGACCCGAGCACAGTCATTTAGTCTTCCTGGGCCTTAATTTCCTCATTTTTAAGATAGGTATAGAAACATATTCCTCGTGAACATGTTGCAAAAATTAAGTGAAATAATACATTTGAAAACTAAGAAAACAAATAAGCTCAAAAGATATTAATCCTTTGTGGTGATATTTATTATTATTATTATTCCACTCTTACATCTGTCCCGATGTGTGTATTTTACAGTTTAAGAGGAGTGTAAAAACCATCTCAGTATCTGCCATATTATCATCAGTCCTATATCTTGGTCATTTTTCCATAATTCTTCATAGTTTCTTTAACCCTGCAGAGGTCACGGTCAAAAAAAAATGACAGCATAGGTCACATGTATCCAAGAGATAAACTCATTACTATGTGAGAAAATGCAAAAAATCATTAAAAGCACTACAAATAGAATAAAATTCATGATTTTTATTCATTTTCAGTTATAATCTAGAAATTATTAAGCAATGCAATAAAAAAATATACAGAAGACAAAATTTTCTTACCAAATAACACGATTGTAGTGGCGATAGAATCGGTTATCAAGGTACAGACCCACCTAGTGATGGGTTTTCAATTCAATAAACATTTCTGAACACTTTCCCCACACCAGCTCTGTGCTAGGATCTTCAGAAGAGACAAAGAAATATTCGAGAGATGCATTTCCTATCCTCATGAAAACTGCAACACAGTAGAATACCTGCTCTAATGGAACTCAAAGAAGCTTCTTTAGCAGCTCAGGGGAAGAAGAAACCTGTTTAATCTAAGGAGAGGTGTGGACTTTGAAACCGAGTATACTCTTTCTAAAAAGGACTTCTGGAGGAAGCTGGGATGGTTCAGTGGGTTGAGCGCTCACCTTGCAGCTATGGGGTCTGAGAATCGAGTCCCGGCCCCGGCCCGTGTGGACCCATGTGCTGTATGGGGGCATGCTTCCCAAGTGGGAGGCCCCAGTTCGGTTCCTGCCCTGCATGGCCCCACATTCACCTGTGGAATGAAACTATGCTGAAACTATGCTGAAACTAAGGATATACAGCTGTGGAGACTGCTCTGAGCCCTCCCCCTTCTCTCTCTGTTTTCTCTGTCTCTCTGTCTCTCTCTCTCTCCCTCTGTCTCTGTCAAACAATAAAATAAATCTTAAAACTAATAAAGATAAAAAGGACTACTAGTGAATAAGAGCTAGAATGTTAAAAGATTGGAACAGAAAAGGGCCCTCGAGATCGTTAGGCCCATGATGGGTACTCTACAGACAAGGAAGCAGAGACTCAGAGAAGGCAGTAAAACGCCCAAGGCCACACAGCACAATCCTTTGCGGGCAGACAGTGAGACAGTGTATGTACATGATCGCTCTTCCAGCCCATGGGAAGAGGAGGGCAGGAATATAGCATTCTGGGTTTGGGAGACCTACTCTTTGGGCCAGCTACCATGGCTGTGAGGACTCGGATGGTTCCTAACCTTTGCTGGGCCTCACCTGTTTTCCCTATTTATTAAAAACTGTGTATTTATACTTATATGTTTAAACTTCAGTCACTTTCAAAGTCCTCTGTTGGATGCAATACACCTCTGAAGAAGCTTTTTCCACGGCTCAGAACAGTTTTTGAACTCATGGATTTTGATGCCTTCTAGTGCTTCTGCCATTTGTTGTCTCACCTCTTCCACATCAGCAAAATGTTTCCCTTTGAGCACTATTTTTATCCAGGGAAACAAATAAAAAATGTCACTCAGGGTGAGATCAGGGGACTAGGGAGGGTGGGGCACGAGGTCAAAACTTCTGAACACCCAGCACGGTGTGGGCAGGTGTGTTGTCAGGCCATTGATCGTGTAAATCACCCATCAGGAAATGGGCAAATACATTGCAAGCATCTCCCAAAAAATTCACTGACACCAAACGCAGCCTCTCACAAGCACGCCAGCGGGACACGGATGCAGATGGGCTCCTAGAAACCCTCTCCTAGCGGGGGCAGCCCGTGCTCCACAGGGCCCCCCTCCAGAAGATCAGTCCGGGTTTGGGAGCGTTTGCCCTGGTATAAGGCGCCAGTATTTTATTTCTAGTCAAAGAGTGTCATTGGTTACTGAGTGGACACCAGGAAATCCTTCCGTGGCCGACGTAGTTGAGACTATGCGTGTACCTCCACTCTATGCCAGTGTCATAGCTTCATAGTTCATAGGTACAGCTAACGAACATTCACTGCGAAACTGCTGCGTGCCAGGTGCCGTCCTGGGCACTGGGTCGACACAAGACGATAAGCCAGCCAGAGTTGTGCATTTTCAAAGGGTAAGGAGCGAACGTGGCAGGGGCCTAACTCCTTGCTGTGGCAGAGTCCGTGGTGAGGGAGGATGGTTGGACCTCTGGGATGGCTTTGAAAAGCTTTGGGGAAGGAGGCCCTGTGGGAAACGCCTGGAACTCTCTCAAATTGGCTCCATTTCAGACCCCCAGGACCAAGAAAGCATTCAAAGGGAACTCCTGAAGGAACCATTTATATGGAGATCTCCTCAGGACGCTGTTCGGGAGCTTGGAAGAGGTCCACGGCTAACAGGGCCATTTCTGTTCCAACCACAAGACGCCTAGCTCGCTCTGGCTTCTAACCAGTCCCAATGGCTAAACACACCCACTTCGACAAGAAAGAGGAGCGAGTGTGTGCGGGAGGGGAGCTAGATAGAAAGAAAGAAAATCTAGTCAAGAAAGAAGAAAGAGATGTGGTTTTCCTTTGTTCTCATGGTGTTACGGAGCATACAGCTGGACCGGGCCTGGCGTCTTAGTCCCTCCAGATGTTTGCAGTTGTGGGATCTTCATTCCCACTCAAGAGAAATCCATGGAAGGGTGACAGATGGGCAGTGATTGGTCTGAGTGACCTATGTTAGAAATCACCAGATTGGGCTGCCGGGTACCTCTGGGAGCCTGGTGACACTACTCAGGGGTCGACCACCATCGAAAGCGCTTCCCTCCTCTCCACCCCACTCTGCCCTCTCCCCAGATCCACAGAGGCTTGAAAGCGCAGAGCTTGTCCATTGTGTTTATACATCTGACTACACCGAGTCTCCACTTTCTTTTGGAGTAAAATGGATATGATACAATCTACCCCGGAAGTTCCTCGTCGAGATGACACAAATGCACCACAATAAAACACCTAGAAAGTGCCCGTCTCAAAGAAGCCCCAACCCCACCCCCCGTAACGCCGCACACCTTCTTCACGACACAAAGACTTTCCAGTGGGCTCCGTGGGGAACGCGAGTGAACGATTTTTAAGGGAATAGACTCCCACTTCAGAGCCTAGGCATCTGTGGGTACTCTCACCTACAACCGATTGAGAGTTCGGCTCAGATCTGGGTCACACTGAGGAAGTGGCCACTGAGCTAAGCCTTAAAGATTAAGTACCTCATTAAGCGTTAAATTGGGGGGAGAAAGGGTCCTGAGCAGGGGGAACCCCTCCACGGGAAGGTAAGGAATCCTGGCAATTTCTGGGCAGACAATGAGACCCACCTCTGACTGATCTTGTGGCAGTAAAAATGTCAGGGTGTCTCAAAGTGTCCTCAGTGCAGCTATCAATGGTGCAGGTCGACCTAATGATTAGCTAATTGATAACAGAGAGTTCCTAAATGCAGTCTCCCCATTAGCAGCCTTTGTGATGTTGACTGAGCTAAGGCTGGGCTGACACAGCTGTTCTTCCTGGGTCCTCCTCAACTCCCCCAGGAGTGCCCTTGAAGGAATGAAGTGACAGGAGGGGCTGGCCCACCGGGTGGCTGAGCAAGACCCTGGGGACGCAGCACCGTATTTGGGGCAGGCTGACATTTCCCAGCCTTTCTTGTGTGAAGATAGTTTCTCTCTTTGTTTGTTTTATTTCCCCCTTTTCATTTGTTGTTTGCAATTAGTTCTGACATTGTCCCAAGCAACCCAGAAGCACCAAAGGTGTGCAGGTCACCCATCTTTTCTCCTCCTGGGTCCCAGCACTCCTTGTCTAGCTCTGGTTCATCTCCTACTGAACACAGTTCTTTCAACTCTTTCTCCTTAACACCAGGCCTATTGACCAAGGCTTCTCAAAGTTTAAAGTGCCCGTGAGTTCGGGAGTGTTTACTTAAAATGCAGGTGCTGATCGGGTAGGTGTGGGATGAAGACCACGGTCCTGCTTTTCTAACAAGCTCTCAGGTAACGCTGGGGCAGCCCCTGGGAGGACAGTCGCTCCCCACCTGCTCATTAGAACACAGTCTCCCTGCAAGAGTAGCACAGAACTCAGAGGCCGGGCTAGCTCAGCGGTTGAGTGCTTGCCTTGCAATTGCGAGGTCCAGGGTTCAATTTCCAGCCCTGGCCCGTGCAGACCCATGTGCTGAACTACAGAGCAACTATAACCGCCAGGATGGAGGTGAAGGTTCTCACCTCCCTTGCGGGAGGCCCCCGGTTTGGTTCCTGCCTGGCGCAGCCCCACACCCGCCTGTGTGGAAGGAAACCATGTCACAACTGATGACATGCAACTATGGAGACTGCCCTGGGCCCTTCCCCTTCTCTCTCTCTCCCTCTCACCTTCTCTCAAACAATATACTAAATCTTCAAAGGAAGGGTAACACAGGACGCAGGACATCAGTTCCTGATGCGATTCCCTCGTTTTCGGGGGGCTGATGACAATCTCTCAATCAGTGGCGCTGGTTGTAGCCACGTACTGTTTGCAGTCATTTTCTGTCCTTCTTCTCATTTCTCTTCCACCCACCCTGTAGTTCCGGGGGGGCCTTTTCTCCCCCATTGGTCAAAGGAGAAAAGTGAGGCTCGGCGAGGTCCCCATTTTCCAAGCAGCTCCGGTCCGTGCAGCATTGCAAAGCTGACTGAGCTCCCCCGAGCCTGCCAGCCCCCTGTCTCACAGCCCCCCGCTCTGCTGGACTCGGGTCCGGGGCTGAGGGAAGAGGCTCCGGAGAGCTTCCTAGTGGAGAACACCTTACCGCACCCAGTGGGTGGCAGAAATCATCCTGTCTAGCCTTCCCCTCTCCCATCATCCCATCTTCTGAGCTCAGCACCTCCCTCCACACTTTACACTAGCGCATCTCTCCGCTCTCGTTTTCACAACAGCGCTACTAGATCTGTTACTCTCCCTTTTACAGCTGACGACGAAGGAAAGCCTACCAAAGCTAATAAAATTGCTCAGGATCACACAGTGACAGGGCAGGATTCAGTCAGGGTCCCTGGACTCCCAGGTCTGTTTCCATAGTAATCCATTTACATCTCTTCAATGTATTCTTTCTACTCTTCCTCTCCACGTTCCCAACATCCTAGTATCTTGTGAGTCCAGGACGGCTGTTGTGTTCTCCAAACCCCTGCTGGAGAGAATCACGTTGAAGAAGGAAGCCTTCTAATACATTACACTTCAAGAGCTTGTTATTGCTTCCTGGCGTGACTAGGGAATAAGAACATAACATTCATACTCTAAATGAAGTTAGTACAACTTCGTGCTTGTGAAATTGCTACAAAGAAAATGTTACCAATGCAAGTAGAGCTGTAAACGGGGCAGTCAAGGCAGGACCATTTGTTTCTGTTTTATACTTTCTTGTGGATAAAAGATCCAACCTACGCCCAGGTTCGTTTCGCCTTTTTTTTATTTCATCCTTAGCAATAATAAGCATAAATAATAATAAGACTAACTACTCCTTTTTTATGACCTATTATTTGCCAGTTGCTGCAGTAGGTATACATTCTTTTGTCTAATCCTTACTAAAAAAAGTCTAGAAATTAAATGTTATTCTCTTTAGAGCTAGAGAAACGATGTTTAACAAGCTAAGTGCCTGACCCCAGATCCCATTCCTAGCAGCAGGGGTTTGCATATTCCCACTGACTGTCTCCTCTTTGTTTTCATGACCCCATTTTCCAAAGTTAGTTTGAAAATGAGATCAAACTGATGAATGTGAACACACTGACATCACCTGCAGCATTTGGATTGTTTTCTCATAGTTGCTGTTTCTGTTCTCCACTCCACTCTAACCTCACGCCCCACCCTTGCAATACATGTGCCAATAGCTAGGTCACGGAGGAATGAGCCGAAGCTCAGAGAAAGGTATCAGCACCAAAGCCCCCCAGAGTCAGCCCCCAAAGAAACCATATGATTTGGAGATCTGTTCCCCGAGACGCTTATTGAATGACAGTCCATCCTTCCCTTTCCGGCTAAAGCAGATTGTATTGCTTCTGGCCACCGTCCATGTAAGAGTTCCAGTGAGTGAAAAGAATGGGTACAGAGATAATCATTATGGGGGATATGTTTCTGAGCATGAAAATACTAACATTCAGGAGCTAATTTAATTTTTTTAAAAAACAGTGCTCACCCAAGCCTCTCACTCACAGTCTCATTCATTCACCTTAAATACTTGTTGGGAGAGTGAAATATAGCAGCAGAAGCGAGTTCTGCTCTGGCTTCTCACAAGGAAAAAGAGGCCATAACGCTCTGTGCTTGTCTGGCCCACCTGCTCAGTGATTTCCCTTTCGTAGAATTGATCCTCCATGAATGGCTTTGGCCGAGTTCCTGGCATCGTTTCAGACACGAAAAGCAGGGTGAAAATACTGGGGAATGTCCTTCAGTGCAGTGGGGTTGCTGGCCTCGAACTCATCAGTATCGACCTCTGATACAAGACCAGCCACAGTCTGCAAACAGGGAGCGAATCTGGTGTCAGCAGTGGTAGAGGCAGGAGACAGTCCTGTCACCTCCTCTAGCTACCCAGGGAAAGGCTGGAAGGAAGACAGGCACGTGTCCCTCCCCCTGCGTTTATCCTCAGCACTGGAGACAGTGTCTCGTGACAGCACCAATACACAGTGGCTGGTGGGATGGGAGGAGGAAGGGAGAAGAGCCAGAGGAAGATAGGAGCTTCTTGCTCTTCAGGATACGAGAAGGCCTGCCAATAAGTGAAGACTCCCGAGCAAAGAGGCAGAGGCTTGCAACAGCCGAGGCTGCAATAGAACCTTGGTGCAAGGGGCAGGGGTGAGGAGGCACGAGGGCCGGGGCAGGAGCAGAAAATGGACCCCGGGGGGTTTCCATGCCAAGCCAGAAAGCTTGGTCTTTATCCTGTAGATGACAATCATGGGTCACTGAGCAGTTTTCGGGAAGCGAGAGGTACAACTGGCATTGTGTTTTAGAAACTGTTCTGGTCGCAGTGGGGGAAGATGGGTTGGTGGGGGCAGGAATGGCTACAGGGAGCACCCGTGACTAGCCACGGGCAGGCTGGAGGCCCAGGGGTCTGGTGGCCTGCTGGGGAGCTGGGGGTGAGACGCGTGGGGGGTGGGGATCTTGGCTGACTCCCAGATTTCTCGTGCCGAGGCGACCTGGGGAGAAGCAGGTTTAAAATGTCCACTGAGGAACGTGAGAAATGGCTACTCTCTGTTGCTTTTCTGTTTCCCTTTCATTTTGTTTGGACAAGAGAGGCAACAGGCGTTCAAGGACGCCTTTCTTTTTTCAGCCACTCTGGTCCTTCGGGGCGGGCGGCGGGGAGGGGGGCGGCTGCTGAGGGTGAGGGCCAGGGTATTAGCAAACATGGGGCCAACGCCGTCCCTGCACGGAGTGGCCGCGGAGCACCTGCCACGTGTGGGGTGTCCAGCACCACCGTGTCCCTGGGGCCTGGCCGCTCACCCCGGGAGCTGCTTCCAAACCAAATGAGAGGGAGCGAAAGAGCGAAGACCGTGTCTCCACGGGCAGTTCTGGGGGCTGCCAAGACTTGCTTTCGAGACACTTCTTCCATCTTCAACTTCGGAGTTTGTTTTTGTTACAGCAAGCTTTTTCAAATGTATTTTTGTGCGTGGGCTTTTCTTTTTTTTTTTGGAAACTTCAAAACAGCGGCAGCCTGCCTGTAACATGTCAGTGTGATGGAGGTGCCTTTTCTTCCCCCCGGCCCCTCGCTCCTGGCAACTTGTACATCGGGGACTCAAAGACCCTTTTCACGACCAGGAGCGGCAGCGAGCAAATGCCCCAGGTTCAAGGCTGAGTCTCCACAGAGACCCTGCATTCCTGGACTCCTCACCTACTCAAAGGCCTGCTCCCTTTCCCCCCACAACCCAGTCTCATGAAGACACGTTTTTTCCTACCTTCAAAGTCTCTCTCTCTCTCTCCTCTCTCTTCTCCCTGTCTCTGTCTCCTTCTCTGGTTATCTCTCAATCTGTCTCTGTCAACCTCTCTTTCTGTCTCTGGGTCTCAATCCCTGTCACAGTCTCTCCATCTTTCAATCTCTCTCTCTCAGCCTCTCTCTGTCTGTCTCTCTCTCTCTCTCTCTCAGACTCTTTCTTTCTCTTCCTTTTCAAATTTCAAAGCGATCCCCTGAATGGCTGACTATTCAGGGCCGGCAGAATGAGGCCTCTCTCGGGCTGGGCTGCAGTCAAAGCCACTTCTAAAGGGGCTGCGGGCCCTTCTACCAGGGAGCGGGCGGGTGGCAGCGGCGGTGGTCCGCCCGGCCATCTGTATGCAAATCTCCGCAGCCCCAGCGCACTTGCAGGAGCCCGGCCGGCCGGCTGCACACACAGCAATTACCAGTGCCCATCGGGCCTTTGTGCCTGCGGCCCGGCTTTGTGGGCGCCGGGGCGGCCCCGCACCTGCATGCTGGACGTGGCAGATGGCAGGACTTGGCAGCAATATGGAAGTTTGCCTGAATGTGGCCGAGCCACAAATGGACATCTTTTATGGCTTCCCGAGGGTGGGGAGCCGTAGAGAGGGGACAAGTGCTAGATTGCCATCCATTCACACACTGCGCAACTATTTCTTGAGTGCCTACTATGTGCCCCTCTACCAGCAGTGTGAGGAGGAGCCCCACACAGGAAGATGGGGTCTGGGTGTTTTACCAGGAGGAAGGAAAACTGGGAAGCAGCTACTGACATTCAAACTTGCTACACGTATAATTGGCAAGAGGGGTCGAATGAAGAAAGTCTCTTTGTCACTCCTGGGAGGTTCCTTCTGGCCCAGCCCCCCAACAAGCCCACTTCCTGCCTGGCCCCATGTGCCCACACCGGGCAAGCCCCTGTGGGGTCACCATCAGACTGCTGCCTGCCCACAGTCTGTGCTGTCTTGCATCCCAGCTGAGACAGCCGAGGCCTGGACTGCAGAGGAAGACAGGAAAGGGCTGTTTCTTTGTCACACTGCTCTCTGCCTGGGACATGATCTGGTCCACGGGGGAGACAGGCTATGGCCGCCCTTCCACCGGAGGCCGCGCTTTCTCCCACCAGACCCCTGGGCTGAATCCCCTTTCTGCAGAGTCCGGGGGGCTTTGCCCAGTTTCAAACTGAACTCCCTCTGCCATCCTGAGCATGGGTGTCACCCCGTTTGACAAAAGAGAAAGCTGATTCAGAAAAGCGCAGTGGAGACTGAGATCTTACAGTTCGCTGCAGGGGAAACCCGGCCGAAAACCTCAGTCTCCCGGCCCTGGAGCCGAGCTTTTAGGACGGCAGGGCCGCTCTTTCCTTCAAAGTTAGCTGTTCTCTGCGAAACACGACCGTTTCAGTGCCAGGCTATTTACAGAAAACCTTTGGATGGGGCCTAAAAATCCTTTGTCATCTCCAAATAATGTATGTCCCTGGTGCTGCCACTCCACACCCAAGCCTCCCCCCTTCCCTCACCCTCTGCCCACCTCTTACCGCCACCGTCCCACTTCTCACCCCATCTCATTCTTTCACTGGTTCAGAGCTCTTTGCCGAGGTGGAGCTGCATGAACTACCTCGGGATTCCTGGGCTGCTCTGAAAGCCAGCACACCTTGGCTCCCGTCGCTGTGCGTCCCAGAACCTCACCCATCACTGGTCACTCGTCCTCTCTTCTGAGAGAGGCCAGAAGGCCACGTGACAGCGCAAATGCTTCAGGGGCGAGAGGACTGGGGCACACAGGAAGTGGGAGAGAAAGGACTACATTGTGCAATGGGATTCCCGACCAGATGTCATTTTCTAAAAACCAGAAAGCAGCATAGGATGTGTGTGTGTGTGTGTGGTGTGTGTGTGCACGCACGTGCGTGCTCATGCACACGCGTGTGCATGTGACTACCAGAGAATGGCACTGCGAGCCAGAAGACAAGGTCTAGGTTCAGATCCTCCAGGAACCAGCCACACTGCATCAGACACCGATCACTGTCTGTGCGCCGCCTCTGGAAGCATGTGAGGTTGGACGAGCCGGGGTCTAGGCTTCTGTTGTTGCACACGCGCAGAATCGTACAGATTCATGGGTGTTGTCGTATCTAAACAATGCAGACATAGACACATGCTTCATCGTCTGTGCAGTCTCTCCATCTGAAATCTCTGTGCTTTCTGGCATGGGTGGGCCACACGTTTTTCCAGCATTCCCTAGAAGACAGAGTTTAGTAAAGCTGTCTCATAGGGAGCGTTGACTTTCAAAAAACCAAAAGGGAAAGAGAGGAGAGAAGGAGGAAAAGAAGGACGAAAGGAAACTCTTTCAGACACAGCCTGGGCATCTGGTCTTAGACTTGAAAGCTTCTAACAACAATGCTGAAAACCAGGTAGGCTTTATTTTCATCCTCTTTGCAGAGAAAGCAATGGGGGCTCAAATATGGCTGTCCTGAGGTCCCATGGCTGGTTAGTGGGAAGGGCAGAATCCAATCGAGTTCTTGCTGGATCCAAAGCAGGCACCCTTGCCAAGACACAACACCAGTGTGAGGACGGCTGTACTGGTAGGACACACCGATATGACCCTTCCCACCCAGGTAACAGATCCAAGTCCACCAACAGCAACACAGTCTGCCATGAAAGTGCCCGTCCCTAGCAAAAGAAATAGTCTTCTCAAAACAAAGGGCAAGTTCTAAAAACACCTGCCCAAAGCAACTTTTCATCTGCCCTAGAGAGCCCAGTAGAGTTGACAGCTTTTGGGGGGCCACCCGCTGAACTGAAAGGAGGGAGGAACATGCTGGAACCACCACACAAGGAGACAGGGAATTCGGAAACAAGCAAAAACATGCAGGAGGTTCTTAAGCCCGAAGTGTGCCGACTTCACAGCGTGGAGAGAGCCCTGTAGGTAAACTAAACCAATCCAGAGTGCCAGCAGCCCACAGACTCATTGGATGAATGTGACACGAGTTCCTTCGTGCCTCTGGACTCAGTTCCCCCACAAATTCAGCAACTACTTGCGGAGACTGTTACAGACCCGGCGATTAGCATGAGATGAAGTGGTACAGAAGGGCCTGTCTTCCAATGTCTCAAAGTTTAATGGGAAAGACAGAGGCCTCAACAGAGAATTTTAGTTCATTCCAAAGGATGTTCTGAGGAGCCTTTGAGTCAGGAGGTTCCTCAGCTCATGCTGCTGGTTATCGATTTTCTTTGCAACCCTGGGTGTCAGCTCCTGAGACTCTGGGCCCAAATGATGGAGGGTGGCATGTGGGACTGAGAGAGGAAACCTGGGGGGAACAGAGTGGATCCGTGATTTGCAAACCATGGTGTTCAGGAGGGGCTGTCTCCCTCTCCTTCTACCAGACCCATCCACCTCAGCCCGGTTGCCCTCCAGGGACACTGGGTCTGCCCTCTGGTCACAACGTCCCTTGGTTTCCCTAGGACTCGGCTCCCCACCTTCCTCACCACACACACAGTGACACCCATAAGAAAGGACACTCTCCCTTCTGACTCCATCTGGATCCATGCGCTTTGGCCAACTCCCACCTCTTCTCCTGCTCTGGACTCCCTGAGGCCCTGACCTCACTAGCTGTTCTGACTCCAGCCTCACGGCCGCCACTGGGTGTAAGCAGGGTCATCCTGACCTTCATCTTTCTGACCCCTGCCCAACTCCACCCGGGGCGGGTCAGCACATCTTCAGTGCTGGTCATCATGGAGGGTCATCTCAGTCCTCAGTCCTCCCATTCCAAGACAGCTTCCCCAGCCTTCCCAGCCTCTCAGGCACTGGTAGCAAACATTTAGGTAGCAGTTAGCTGTGCCTGGCACTAATTTAACAATTTCACAAGCACTAACTTATTTAGACTGCACAATAATGCTGAAAGAGAGACACTATAATTATTCACATTTTCCAAATGAGAAACTGAGGCACAGAGAAGGTAAGTCACTTGCCCAAGCTGGCACAGCTAATAAGGGGCAGAATGGAGACTCAGCTCCAGACAGACCCATGCTATGAACCAGGGCCCTCACAACACCACCCTGGTCTGCCACACTCATGTTTATCACACCCACACACCCACTCACCCCCATGCACACCCCACATAAAATACATGCCCATTTACAACACCTACTGTCTTAGCTTTCCATTTCTCCAAACCCTTCCATTCCTAAAGGCCAGTTTTACGAACATGGTTCCTCCAAGAAGCCTTGGCCAATCACGCTGCTGACGGGCTCCCTGTCTCCACAGCTTCTTCAGCACCGTTTTGCCCTCACCCTCCCACCCTCTGTGTGCTCCCTCCACTACGTCAGCGACTCCTTGAGGGAAGTGCCATCTTACCCATGTCGGGGTCAGCTCAGTGCCAAGCAGGCTGCTTTGCAAGTCACAGTGCTCGCCCCGTGTTGACAGCGCCTATGAAGGAGGAGGGGGTGGCATTTATATTAAGAGCTTGACTTTTATCCCCACTCTGACTCACTCCCCAAACAAACAAACAAACAAAACAACAAGAGAATTTCATGGGATGCCGTTCACTCAACTCCTAGGATGATTGTGTTCGTAGACTCTATCAATTTTCTATGAGTTTCACAGTTGGTCCTCATTACCTGGGATTCCGTATTTACAAATTTGCTCACTCACTGCAATGTATTTGCAACCCCCAAATCAATAATCACGGTGCTTCCGTGCTCACTCCTGACTGTGGGCAGAGTGGGGACACGTTTGAGCTACCTGATGATGTGTTCCCAGCTGAGGCTGAACACACAGGGACACTCAGCCGTCTTGTCCCAGCTCTCACTCATCCTGTAAGATGGGTCCTTTTCTCAGCCTCCCTGGTGCTGTGTTTTTTGCACTTTTTGCCTTGTGGGGGTCTTTGTGGTTCAAAATGGGCCAAGCACAGTGCTGAAGTGCTAGCTCACGTTCCTAAGTATGAGAAGGCCACGTCATGACTTACAGTGAAAATCCACGTGTTACAGTAAGGCTATTGGTCCTGAGTTTGCTGTTAATAAATCATATATAATGACAAATATGATTTAATAAATTAATATGTATTAAATGAGGTGTCTTTAAACAGAAACACAGATGAAACAAGGCTATGGATTGATGGATTGATAAAAATGTTGTGACCAGAAGCTCATAGGAACCTACCCCTGTATTTCCCCCAGGAACAATATAGTTCAGTATTCACTGATTTAGTGTTTGCCGACTTTATAGAATATAATTATTATAAGTTCTATGAGGTGTGATCAAAAAATACGATGAATGTTTAAATTTAAAAATTTATTACAGTGTAATAAGAGGCACAGTGCCATCAATCCTCCTCAGTCTACGCCCTCTCCTTTTGAACACACTCATCCCATCATTTTTGCCTCTTTCTGAAGCAGTTCTGGAAGTCCTCTTTCGCGAGTGTCTTTAGTTGTGCCATTGTGGCTGCCTTGATGTCCTGAATCGATTCAAAACGTTTACCTTTCATAGTCATTTTGACTTGCGAAAGAGACAGAAGTTGTCAGGTCCGGTGAATAAGGTGAATGAGGTCACACTGTAATGTTTTTATTTGACAGAAATTTTTGTTAATGCACTGTTCATGATCCATGACTTACCAGAACACTTTAAAACACGCCTTCTCTCAACCATAGCTCACAACCGACTAATTGCACCAAACAAGCAGAAACTTGTCACACACTGTTACTAAGGTCCCACGTACCGCTTCCCGTATCAAAGATTCCTGCCTTTTCGTTGGATGGCACTCAGCGGCAGCATTCATCATCACCGTGTTGTGATCACACCTCTTATAAGATCATGTATGGATATATATGTATATATGTGTGTGTGTGTGTGTAGGATAATTTATATGTATCCTTTCCAATCAATAGCAAGCATCATTTTAAACCATTTAAAAGCATTTAGAAAACTCGCTGATCTTTCTTCTGACGGGTGGGGGTTATTCATAAGAAAGTGGTGACTATATCCTAAGAACCTGTTTCCCAGCGTATGCACTTTCTTATCTTCTTTGAAGGGGAGTGGATTCGAGCCAGCTTTGAAGCACAGCACAGGAAGCCTGGGCCTGCCCCTCCTGATTCTGAAGCCCCTTCTGTGGGACACCCCGAAACAGGGCGTTGGCCTGGGGCGGCCAGCTCCTATGAAGAGGATTCGGTTCTCTTCCTTGGGAAATACCTCAGGTGCCAACCACTCTCATTGCTGGAAAACATCCCTGGTCAGGGAGTGGCAGACAAAGTCCATGGAGAATTATGGCAGACCCATGTGACTCACTTGTCAGCGGAACCCAAGCCTACATCCTACTGGAAACGTGAGTTTCAGGTTAGAAAAATTCTAGCCGAAGCCAGTTTCTGACTTCCCTGAGTAGTCCTTTGTCGGTGGCCAGTCCAGCGCCCAGAATCTCCTCACTGACTGCTTACCTTAGTCCTCGGTGCTACAATTTCATCCCTTTCCTGCCTAATCCGTTCTCAGCCCCCAAAGACAAAGCGTGGCTCCTTGCTGAAAGACACCCATTCATGTCCCCCAACACTGTCATTAGACCCCCCTTGGGCCGGCCTTCTTTGGTTAAATGATCCTCATTCATTGAACTTTTCCTCCTCTGACCTATATTGCTGCCCTTATATCAATTTCCTGGCTCTTTTCTGGACTGTAGGTGAAGAATGCTAAAAATGCTTCCTTCGTCTAGGGTCTTATAACATCTCTCTCTTTAATTTCATCCTGGGAAGCCAGGCACATACCAGCCCCTCTTTTTAGAAACGAGAAACTATCACCCGGTTCATTTTCTTCATTTGGCTTCACCACGCTCAATTCATGATATGGTCGAAGACTCAAAAGAGGCTCTGTGGTTGCTACTAAGTGTCTATGAAAGTTATATTAGGATAATAGATTCAATTCTAGAAGCCCCAGGTAAAGAGATGGTAATGATTACCCATATTACTCCTATACTTAAGACGTCGACACTCAGAAGCTGTCACAATAAAGGCACGACAAAGCTCCTTTCTGTGCCTAATTAATGGATTAAGCACTCCCTTTGCCTGTCGCCATCTTTCTCCTCCATGTCTAAGACACACACATGCATGTCAAGAGCTCGTTGATGAATTCCTGGCACTTCGAGACATCATTCTAGGTTCTCTCTTCCAGGTGTAATTTACTGTAATCACCTCAGAAATTGAAAGCCATTTTCCTGAAGTCAGGGAGCAGGCAGACACTCATTTGCATCCCATGTTTCAAGTCCTAAATGACTCTCTAGTCCCCAGAGGTCAAACAGGAGCAGTGGTTGTCATCTGACTTGTTTCTAGCATGGCTCTTACGGTATGGTGGTGGCTGCTCCTGCAAACATAGCACCCGATCCTAGCTTTCTTCCCCGGCCCCAGGAGTATTGAAAATGCCCAAGGTTTGGCCACCATCTGATAAATAAAAATCAACAGCCTAGGTAATGAAGGTGTAATATCACTGAGAGAGACCACAGTATGGCAAAACCTGGCAAAAACTTGAAGAGCTGGGCTGTTTTACCTGGAGAAGAGAATATAGACTGCCTTCTCGTGCCGGGGGGCTGTTCTACGATAGAGGGATTCATCTCCGACTGCATGTTTTCTGGGGAAGGACAAGAAGTGGTGTGTGGAAGACACAGAGCACAGCACACGATTCCAGCCCAACCCAGCATGGACTTTCCAGCGTGGATGGAAGACGTGGGTGGGGCTACCAAGTGTTGAAGTCCTACTATGTGTCAGGTGTTGTGCTGGTTGCCAGGCATAACATTTCCCTTCATCCTCACAGCAAGACAAATGGGATTTTCCGTTTGTCTTCAGGGCGAGGCTCACAGAAGACAGGGCCTTGTGCACAGGAAGCAGGCCCGTCAAGTTTGGAATCCAGGCGACCTAACTTCAAACCTCTATCTTGGGAGGAGCTGCTTCAGCAGATCGCTTGGCCCCACCAGGGGAGGTCTACAAACATTTAGGATGATGCTGAAGACTGGAGCTGGCAAGGGTGGGTATGAGAACCCATCACTTCGAGCGTTACTTCCTGCCCCAAGAGTCACCCCTTAGATGGTACCAAGTGCAAACCACCAGCAAGAATGCATGTGGGGCTTTCTTTCTCTTTCTCATATGAAGTCATAATAATAGCAACTATGCATAAGATGTCTGATGTCTGCAATATGCTCGCCAATATGCTAGACACTTAGCAAGATTGCACCTGCTTTCTCAGTCCTCACCCAGTCCCATCAGGGAGTTCAAACAAAGACACTTGGCCCTCAAAGAGGTCTTGTGACTTGACAAGGCCACATGGCCAGTTAATGGCAGGGCAGCTCCAAGTTCACCAGAATTCTTAGAGGTGAAGTCTCTCCCTGAGCAGAAGTGAAGGTTTATACTATGAGAAGTTGCATAGTGTTCTAAGAGGTTGGACTCTGAAGCAAGATCTGAATTCAGCTCTACACTCCCTACTGTGAGACCTTATTTGGGGGGTGGGGGGAGGTACTGAACCTCTCAGTACCTCAGTGTCCTCCTCTGTGAAATGGAGATAGTTGCGAGGATGAGCAGAGTTAAAGCATTTAAAACATTTTTTAAGATTTGTTTTTATTGTTTTTGACAGAGAGACAGAGACAGAGAGAGACAGGAAGAGGGGGAGGGCCCAGAGCAATCTCCATTGTTGCACATCATTAGTTTTTCTACATGATTTTGTTCCACAGGTTGAGGGGAGGGGGCGGTGGTTCACGCAGGGCAAGAACCAGGCCCGAGTCACGCCACAGTAAGAACTCAACTAGGGGCACATCCCAGTTCAACATATGGGTCTGCAAGAAACGGGGCCGGGATTCAATCCTTGGACCCCGGGGCTGCAAGACGAGTGCTCAACCCACTGAGCCATCCCAGCCTCCCCTGGTCAAAGCATTTAGACCCTTGCCTGATACACAATAAGTGCTGCACAAGTGTTCGTTATTGCCATGTGTTTCTAGCTGGCTATATTAAATTACTCAACAGTAACTATGGAGAGTGTGGTGACAGAGGCCCCCTGGCTCTCCAGTTTGTTCAGCGGGATGACCCTCATTTGTCCCATGTCCACTGGAGGTAGACCCAAAAGGATGCTCTCTCTGCGGGCTGGGAGAAATCTCCTCAGCAACCCTGAGACCCAAACTTGCCTCTGTTGGAACTTCTTGGGCTTGACTGGCCGACCAGCCAACATGCACCTGTCTCAGCAGCTGGCAGGCTCTGCAGAGGGCACTAGGGCCAGACAGGCAAACTCTGGTCCCTGCTGAACTGTCCACTGAAACAAAGAGACTACCAGGTGACATGGGCAGCAAGGGGCCCCTATTGGCATGAAAGCCAGCAAGGCCTCGCCTCCTGTGTGCCAAGCAGGTGGGCAGATCAGCCGTCCAGTGTCGATGGGCCCTCATCGTGGGAAGACTTAAACATAGATGCCGCTATGCATTAAGAATACTAAGCAAGCATAGGACATCCATTTATTTTTGCTCGGCCCTGAAAATTCCTTGCAGTTAGTGGGGACAAAGGGTGAGACTCAGGAAGAAGGTTCAAGCGCAGAATAATAGATTCCCAGGTCTACGCGGAGGAGGCTAATGTTGATGGAGCCATATGCTCATTCTGCTGGACAGTTCGCACTTGTCATCTCACAGAGTGGCCAGGATGGCGACAGTGTTCTGAGGTTTAGTCCTCCAGAGTCACCGTCTCTAGGTCATACAGGTAATAATAGATAGAGTGACCAGAACGTGAGTCTCGCTGCAAATTCCACCCTCATCTCACTACAAAAGGCCTAGAGGTCAGGCACCCACTCCACTGCAGTCACCCAAGAATCTTCTTTTTGAACAGGGTTCTCTTTGGGGCCAAAAAAAGGTTTTTGCTCAGAATGAACTTCTAATTACCTGAAGGTTTACACGCTCTCTCACGTGTGCTACTATTGAGTCCGGAGAGTAAAGGTGCCCAGGTCAGAGCTCCTGTGTCCTGGGGCTCCAGCTGACTCTCCAGAACAAGCAGCCACTAGCTGGACTGCAGCGGCAAACAGATGTGGGAGGCCCCCGCCAACGCCCACCCGGAGAGAATAAAGCGCAGCCTATACCTTAATCCGCGGCTCTGCAGAAACCAGGGGGCTCCTCATTGCCCAGCGAAGCAGTGCCTCTCAGGGCTCCCTTTCCTCCTTGCCAACACAATGAAACAAATCCTCCCTATGGATTTCATTTGCCATTTAATGCAACCTAATGATTTCCAATGGAAACCATGTTTGTATTTGTATGGACTTATTAATAGCACATCTATTTTTCCACGCAAGAAAGCTTGAACGTGGACTGAAGACTTTGACCGAAACGCATTAGGCAGCATTAAAGACGGAATAACCACTGTCTCTATGAATAGTATTTAGTGACGTCTAGTTGCCGGTCTCCTGAAAATGGATCTTTGGGTGTTTCAAGCTGGGATTCCAAGGAGCACATTTTGAGCATATTGTGAGTGATGACAATGCATTAGGACAGGAAAGGTTTCCGGGAGGTTGCTCAGGCATTCTGGTTACTTTGCACACATCCTCCCATTGTTGATGGCAAACGCAAAGCATCGTGAGGGCCAAACTGAAACAGGTGCCCGATTCCAGAAAGCACCTTCGGAATAAATTAAAATTAAAATGAGACGATTCCTTTTTTTTTCCTTCTGAGCACGGCGGTCATATTTGTCTGCTTTAATAACTATTGCTCTTTGCTCTATCTCCTCCTCCTCTTTTGGTAGGTTGAGTTCTCTCCTAGAGCTCAGAATTGAGCTCCCTTCGGGCTCTACCACTACAGAAGGTGTGATCACGGGTGGAGGTGGCTTTGCTTACTTACCCCTCTCTGGGTCTCAGCTCTCTCTGCTGAGAAAAGGAGATAGTTGGGGCAGATGACTTGAGGGTCCCAAAGCTCTGGCATTTCCTGACTCTGATTTCGCTGGGTACAAAGCCCACGAGGATGGTTTTCTCTTTGATTTTGTGTTCCCCAAAGCCTAGCATAGGGCCTGTGACACCCACGTGCAGAAAGGAAAGCCAGACTTTTGAAAACAGGCCAAGTGTAAAGGTCAGATTGTCTTGGTAGACATGCCTTCAATGGGCAAATGATAGTAATTTTTATAATAATATAACTTTCACTATGGGCAGGCAAGACGTTCTCTGCTCATCTCAATAATCTGCCAAAGATGTTATCATCATTGCGTATGCTAGTTGATTTCTCTTATTTCTAAATAATAGACATTATCCCCAAGATTATTATTATGATGGACAATGCTTTAATGAGACAGTCTTTTTTATCTTGACTTTCAAGCTAGTAGAAAGGAAAGTGTTTATTTTTGTTTTTGTTTTTTTAAAGATTTATTTTTATTGTTTTTGACAGAGAGAGAGAGATACAGAGACAGAGAGAAGGGGGAGGGCCCAGAACAGTCTCCATAGTTGCACATCATTGGTTTTTCCACATAGTTTCATTCCACAGGTGGGAGTGGGGCTGCACAGGGCAGGAACTGGGCCGGGGTCTCACCCCAATGAGAACTGAACTGGGGGCACTCCCCAGTTCAGCATATGGGTCCACACGGGCTGGGGCCGGGACTCGACCCTCAGTCCCCAGGGCCGCCAAATGAGCGCTCAACCCACCGAGCCATCCCGGCTTCCCAGAAAGGAAGGTTTTAGTACCCATTTCATAGATGTGAAACTAGGGCCAAGAAGAGGGAAATAATAAATGATTGCTTCCTCCCCAGTTGGCTCTTGGTCTTTCTTTCATTCCCTTTCTCCCTCTCTCCATCCTTGTCCCCAGGTTCTCCGGCTTCCTTGCCCCTCTCCCCATTTTCCATCAACCTTCCCACCCCACCCTAATCTCTCATCTTCTCTTACTTCTGTGGCAGTGAAAATAGTCTTTAGAAGCTCCTGGGTAATAGGAAAGACAGGCCTTAAAACCTTGCATTTCAAGACAGTGTGATAAGAGCCAGACTGAGGTCTGCACAGGTGGGCACAGGGGAGGGGCATCTGCGTAGTGAGTCAGGTGAAGAGCATGAGAAAGGCATTGTAGATGGTGGGACTAGCGGAGGCCAGAGCAGGCCAAGAGGCTGAAGCGTCCTGGTGCAACCTATGAATTCCAGCAAAAAGTGGCTGGGCCAAGTTAGAGCAAAGTGCAGACCAGAGCACGGGGGCTGAAAAGCCAGGCCAAGGGCACTGTGCTTTTGCTGTGGGCACCAGAGAGCCACAAAGGGCTCAAAACAGGAGTCATATGATCAGATGAACATGGAGGGTTTGAAATGTTACTACCAAGAGATCTTTTGGCCAAAGACTTGAAAAGCCAACTGGCAGATGTGAAAGGCATCTGTCCTCACATCTCAGCATGCTGGATCTGGAAAGGCCTTTTCCCTTGAATTTTAGACATGACGAAACTGAGGCACAGGAGAAAATGACCTTCCTCGAATCCCTCTGCGAGGAGGTCCCCAATTCCTAAGGATCAGCATCTTCATGTAAGAAAGGTGAGCTCTCCTGTTGCCATCACTTCCATTGGCTTCTGTCCCTTCTCCAGCCTGGGCCCTGGGCAAATCGGGTTTATTCCACTTCCCACGTCACTACAGTGCAGAGCCACCTGTTGCCCGGCGGGTGTGCCTCAGACAATCTGCAGATTGTTGATTACAGTTGTGCACAGACAACTGTACTTGTGTCCGTTACCCCGTATGGCTGGGGAAACATGGGTACCGAGCCTGGCCCAGGAGAGCTTGTGCTTCGCCTGTTCCCCTGTCTCAGGAGAGGTTCTGCTCTCTTGGCCCCAGGCTGGGGTTGGAATCCCTGTGCAGAAGCATCACAGGAAACGATGCTCACCATAACCACCCAAGCTGCTGCTGAGCGGTGCCCGCTTCATGTCTGAATTTGGAGTGATTATCTCCATTTCAGGTTTAAAATTCAGCTAAGCTGTGCAGAACACTCACTGCAGCTAACATTACAGAGGCTGAAAGAGAACGAGCAAGACACACATCCCACCCTCCAGGCACCTGCAGTCGAATAAAACTAATGACAGTTCACCATTCAGCGAGGGCTGGCGTAGGCCAGACGCTGTCCTGGGTGACTGATTCTAATTTCCGTAACAGCCTTGGGGCACCATTGTTGCTGTTTTCATTTTACACATGAAGAAACTGAGGCACAGAAACTTTGGAGTAGGTGGTTCAGCATCACATAGTTCTGAAGTCAAAAAGCCAGCCTTCAAAGCTGCGGCCGTTTCCTTTCCACCAAAGGACAAGAAGAAACAGTGGCATGAATACAACCCACACACAAGCCACATGGATGCCTGATGATGGAGTGAGCCCTTGAAGAAGCAAGGTCGAGCCCAGTCCCCTTAAACAAGGGCTTCTGAGCTGACCCAAGGCTTCAACGAACAGACGTGGAGTCTGAGTCTGGAGTAGGGGCCTGTCTGGAGGACACCAGGCCCAGTGTGACAACGCACAGGGGGCAGTCAGACACCCTGGGAGGAACCCCAAACATTTGTTTCACACCCAGGTGCCAGGCTCAAGCCTGCTGATTTGTACATGTTATCTAATTTACCCCTTCAACCACAGCCCCCCGGAGAAGACCTTCCTTACTGCATGTCTCAGATGAGGAACTGAGGCTCATAGAGGTTCCGTCACCCAGATCACCCAGAACCAACTCCTGGGCCCCTTCTGTCATCTCTTTCTGTCCCCCAAGGTGTTGTGTTGTAAGAACACCAGTCCGACACTCAATGGTTTGATGTTTACCTGGAGAGGAGGGAGGAGGGGGGGAGGGGGGAGGGAGAGTTGTGTGGGGAGGGGGGAGTGGGCACCAGATATATCGGGTTGGAGGGGGACCTGATTCTGGGAGCTGGGCACATAGTGCGATGCATGGGTGATGTGATGTGAAATTGTCCATTGGGAAACTGTCTGATTGTTACCAACCAATGTCACCCCATTAAATTTAACAATAATAAAAAAAAAAAGAACACCAGTCCGTTAGCCTGAAGGCCCTCAAGCCCTTAGTCCCTGGAGGCTGTACGGGCCGGGCCCCGGCCTGGGCACTCAGAGGCCCCTGGGACAAGCCATGACTGGGTGCTGGTGCTGGCATGGCCTCATCCTGCTATTTACAAGGCCTGCAGGGCAGCCGTTTCCCACGAGGAAACAGACGACAGGGTCCCCTCCCACCAGCATTCTTGGGGGACATGACAGGGCTGCCTGGAAGTCACAGCCTTGATGGTCAAGGCAGGGCAGCAGGCCCATGGGGCTGGGGGTCAGAAGATGGGGCTGCAGCCCTCACTGCATGTACCAGCCGTGGGGCCCTGCACAAGCCATCGGACCTCTCTGAGGCTCAGGCTCTCCCTCTAGACACGGGAGTTTTAAAAGAGAAGGTGTTAGGAAAATGACATGTTCAGGCGTGAGAGGGCTCAAGCGACAGACATTTCCTGTCCTGCGGTGACGAGCAGTGGAGGAGGGTCGTGAGATCATCTTGAAGGAGCCCTAGAAGACCGGCAGAAGGAAGTCAGTCGCCACCTCGCCACCTCATACCTGCAGCTCGCAGCCTGAAGGAGGACATTGGCTCCCACGCCAGCCTTCCTGTGTGCAAGTTCTCCTGGTCCCCTGGCCTGCGCCTGCCCTTCCCACTCACGCTGTCCCCGCCCTGTGCCTCTGTCCTCTTGAGTCTACAGAAGGCCTCCTGCCTCAGCAAGCCAGAGTGACACCAAAACCCCTGAGCCCTCTTTTCCAGAGGGACTTAAACTCTAAGCCTGGTCTCCTAGGAGAGAAGCAGGGCTGCTGCAGAGGATGCCAGAAGCCTTCTGCTGGTCAGGAGCCCTGAGATCACAGTCTACCGCCAAGAGGCCGGACACAGGCATCCGCGCCCTGGGCCCGATCCAGCCTACGGGCCCTTATCCCTTCATTTATAAACTAAGGCCTGGGTGATTTCTCAGTCCCTTTCCAGTTCACAAACTCTTGTTTTCACTAGCATGAAGCCAGGAGAACCTGCTGGAATTAGTTGTGAGTATAAGAGGCTTTGGAGAATGTGGCTGAACCGGTATTGTGGGCGCTTAAGACCCTCCCGAGCCTCCAGAAAAAGAAAAGTCTTTGGTGAGCTCTCCTCACCGGATCCCCACCAAAGGTTTCCTGGACAAACAGTCGGGTCAGCAGGGATCTCCCTCCTTCCACCCCCTCAGCTGTTTTACTAAACACGCTCTCTTCACAATTTCAAGTTCAAACAGAAGGGAAGAAAATGATTTTTTGCACATAAACTTTTCTTAACTTAAAAAGAAATCACATTTTCTTTTCTTTTTTTTTCTTTTCTTTCTTCTCTCTTTTTTTTTTTTTAAATTGTATTTCAGGGAAAAGTCTTTACAGAGCACAAGAAACTTCTTTTTTTCAAAGATTTTACTTCATAAGTTAAATAGCATTTTGCCAAAAAACAAACAAACAAACAAAAAAACCAGAAAGAAAACACATGAAAGCTGCCTCCCCTCAGCTGATTTCTTTCAGTTTGTACGATGACTACAATGACTCCCGATTCTACACATGATGCCAGCTCCCTTTGAATAATATAAGCTAAAATATATAATATTGGTACTTTGAAACCCATACACATGCAGAGAATTGCGTAACCTCAGCCCTGAACTATTACAGTATTTTGAAATGATTTTCAGCATTTCTTGATTTCACACACCTTTGTTTAAATTATAAGTTGCTGTCAGGCTGTATTATCCTGTTGATCATTTTGGTTTCTATATCAGAGTACCGTACAAATTATTTGTTTTCATTTTATCTCCTTTTCTATTGAAAATGTTACAGTAATGCCTAGAGACTATCTGGACCTACCCGGAGGAGGAGATGGAAGTTTAAGATTGCCAGCCAAATGGTAACAAAGACGGGCCTAGCCCACTCTGACATCCCGTCTTCCACGGGAGTGATATTTCACAGAAGATTTTTCAAATCTTTAATCGAAAAAAGAATGTCCGGGGAAGCTGGGATGGCTCAGTGGGTTGAACTCTCGCTTTGCAGCCCCGGAGACCAGGGATCGAATCCTGGCCTCGGCCCATGAGGACCCACATGCTGAGCTGGGGTGTGCCCCCAGTTCAGTTCTTGCCGGGACCTATGTGGGAGGCTCCCGACCCAGTTCCTGCCCTGCACAGCCCTGTGCCCACCTGTGGAGTGAAACTATATGGAAAACTAATGTCAACTATGGAGACTGCTCTGGGCCCTCCCCCTTCTCTCTGTCTCTCTCTGTCTGCCTCTCTCTCTGTCAAAGACCAATAAAAATAAATCTTTAAATAAAAAATAATAAAAAGAATGACTGTGACTCTTCTCTCATGGAGCCACTTGCCCAAGTCCTTACAAAGCCTCTTTTCCTTATGTTGGGACCTTTATCAAATTGTCTTTACCTCTTATTTTCAAACAGTAACAGTTGTTTCATTGATATCGACAGTGTCCAAAACCAGTGACTCCTTGCCCTGACCCTGGACTTGCCCACCTGCGGGCTCTGAACTGCTCCCACTCACTTCTAAGGGAACAGTAGTCCCAGCCTCTTGCTTGGGAGATCTGGTATACCAGGCATGTCAACTTAGAAGCATCCTCCATGACCATTCAGCCAGCAGTCAGTCCTTCCACCAAGAAGCTAAACAAGACTCAATTCAGTCACTAGTTCTCACTAAAAACATTTTCCCTGGGGAAGCCGGGAAGTTCAGGGGGTTAGGTGCTCTCTTTGCAGCCCTGGGACCAAGGATCAAATCTCAGCCAGGCCTGTGTGGACCCATATGCTGAACTGAGGTGAGCTTCCCACGCGGGAGGCCCCCAGCTCAGTTCCCACACTGAGTGGCCCCCGGCCCCCTGTGTAGAACAAAACCGTGTTGAAAACAGATGACGTACAACTATGGAGATTGCTCTGGGCCCTCCCCCTTCTCTCTGTCTCTCTCTGTCTCTGTTATTCTTTGTCTGTCAAAAACAATAAAACAAATCTTAAAAAAAATTATTTTCTCCTCTTCCCCTGCCCTGATAAAGTGCCCTCCTCTCTGAGCACAATCTCGGCCATGACACCGGTTCACAGGCACAGGGAGGAAAGCATGGAGGGAAAGAGGGTTCTTGGTACAAAAAATAGGGATAGAGCTGGAGGTCAAGCAAAGACACCAAATGGAATTCAGTTGGGCAGAAGCACAGACTATGACCAGCATGGTGAGACATGAGGCAGGAGAAGCAAACACAGGGCAGATAATGAAAAGCCTTAGAGACCAGGTCAAGTTTGGGTGATATTCTGGGAGCACTGGGAGCTACTGAAGGATAGTAAGTAACCAGGAACATCAGATTTGGGTCTGTAAAATATGTATTTAACATGCTAAAGTTGTGTGCATGTGTGCTAATGTGTGCATGTGTGTGTGCATGCATGCATGTGTGCATACACGTGCATGCTTTTCTCAATTTCTTTGGACATAGATGCAGTACATATATAATTTCACATAAGTGAGATCATATTAAACATGCTGGGTTGTTATTAGTTTTGATGTTTTTCTTCTTTTTATTTTTTTGAGCAGTTTTCATTTGAACTGTCTTCCTGGCAATCCTGTAAAAAAGAAGCTCGAGGCAGGTAAGAATGGAGGTTGGAAGCTGGAGGCTGCTCTTGTGTGCCAAGAAGCCGGGGTGGCCTGACTCAGAAGGACTGCAGCACAGAGCTAGTTAGGGCACCTTTGTGAGTGGGCCACTGGCTCTGGGCATCATGGTTTAGAAAAGACACCTGACAGTCTTGTGAGGCAGGATGACTTCAGAAAGAGAGATGAGTTTTTCAGTGGAATAGATCTGAGTTCTGGTCCACAGCTGGGCAAAGCCGGCAAAATCACTTCATGGGGAAGCCGGGATGGCTCAGTGGGTTAAGCGCTCACTTTGCAGTGGCGGGGACCCAGGATCGAATCCTGACCCCGGCCCTTGCGGACCCATATGCTGAACTCTCTCTGTCTCCATCTCTCTCTCTCTCTCTCTCTCTGTCAAAAACAATAAAATAATAAAAAAATTATTAAAAAAAGAAATTACTTAAATTTTGAGCCATACTTTCTTTTCTACAAAACTGGGGTGATCATTTCTACTTCACAGGATCTGTGTGAGGATTAAATGAAGGGACTTGTGTAGAAAGTACTTTCTTCCAGGCCTAGGATGTTGCAGGTACTAAGGGAATGGTTAACACACCAGCCCTCTTGTCCAGCCCAAGGTTAACCCTGCTCCATCTTCTACACCCCAACATGGGCTTCCCACTGTAGGGCTCTATCTGCACCTCCCAGCAGCCTTGTGCTGACCCTAGATCTGTGTCAGGGCCTCAGAGAACTGCATGCAGCCCAGCAGGAACCTGTAAATCCGCCCCCGCCCCCACTCCGCAAATATTTCCTCTGTATGTTTGCTGAGGCCTGGGATTCATTTCCTCAGGGCACAGGCAACCTGTAGAACCTAATTCCACATCAAATTGAGGTGCAAACCCCTGAGGGAGTAGGGTGCAAACCCCTGAGGAAGAGAGTGTGGTCATTAATTTCTTCCCTGTGGCATTCAAGTGATAAAAGCTCAGATCTTTTCCTAATCAGGGGTGGGGGTGGTAGAATGTGCACCTTAAGAGCCTGAAGGGACAAATCAAGAGTTCGGTACAGGCAGGGGCAGAATTTGGCCAGGAAACAGACTGAAATGTACACAAAGTGGTCGTGGCGAGGCTAGATCCGGATTCCTAGGACCTGCCCCAGACAGGTACTTAAGAGATGCTTACGGGTGAATGGGGGAACAGAAGAGAGTTGACGCTGAACTCTCAGGTTTGTACTCACCAGGAATTCCTAAGGAAATAATGGTGAGAGAGCAGGCTGGGTGGCCAACCCACTGCGAAGAGACATTCTTAGTCAGGGGGCGGTGGGCACAGAGAGCACTCCCCTCAGCGGTGAGTGAAGAATTCCAGGCCGTGGAGGAGCTGGGAGGAGGCTGGGAGCACTGTGGGCAGAGGAACAGGCTGAAGGTCAGGGCCGTCTGGCTTTTGGCTCTGCTGCTGCTTCAGACCCGGTGTTTGGTAACTTGTCGATCAAAGGCCCCACTAGGGTTGGATGCTTAAGAAGACACTCAGAGGAGAAACAGACTTCACATCCCAAAGGCTACACACATACCACACTCACACACATACACACGCACAGTAGCACAGCCCAGGCCTCCCTAGAGAAGCCCCAGGAGGACACAAAGAGAAAATGAGGCAAGGAAGAGAGTAAGAAGGAATGATGGAAAAGGAAGGAGGGGTGAGCAGGGCAGGAACGGGGCTCGCCGCTTCAGGGAACCCAGGCCAAAGCCAAGGTCAGTCTTGAGAAGGCCCAACTAGGACAGCAGGATGCCCAAACATGGCCTGTGCTGAGGACCTCCCTGCGCTTCCTAGGATTTGCTCTGTGATTTCTGCAAGTCCTCCCACCAGCCCCTCCTCCTCATCCCCCCCCTGCTTTTCTCTGTCTACACAGGGACCACGGGACTCAAACATCTGTGAGGTCACCTCCACCTCTACAGTTCTTCACACTGTCTGTGGGGGCTTCGATTTCACGGGCACCACCTTGATGCCAGGGCAGTGCCCAGGCCTCCGAGAGCAGAGCTGTAAGGAGACCTTCCTAAAGACACCGCGCAGAATGGGCACGGAGGCCAGGACTGGTCAGAAGGAATTCTGGGAAGGCCAAGAAAACTGAGGGCCTCGTGGGGGCCTCCACCCCCCCCCCCCCAGGGCCTGAGCCGGTGCCTTGAGGCCAGGAGCCCCTCCCCTGGCTGCAGGCGGGCCAGGGAGCAGCCAGCCAAGGACAGTGTTCCCTGGGCTGCAGACAGCCTGGCTCCAGGCCCACCTCCCGGTGCCCTGGGCCTGACATCTTCTGGGCAGAGCTGTGGTGCCCAGGGAGCCGTGTGGATGGTGTTAGTAAACACGCTTTCTTGCGCCCAGCCTGGCAGGGCCTGTGGGCAGCAGGAGGGCGAAGAGCTGGCAGGGCCCACGGCTGGGCAGGCGGACAGGCGGGCCGCCCCGCACAGCCAAGCCCAGGCCCAGAATGGAGCAGCTGCTCCCGTCACCATGGCGACGGAGACGGAACAATGAGCAGCCAGAAATGCAACATGGCTCCCTTGCACGGCGGGCCTCACACACCCACCCGCCTGACACCTACACGCGCGCGCACACACACACACACACACACACGTGCACTCATATGCAGGAGCAGCAGCCAGACTGCAAGAGAGGAAAGAGGAGACGGAGAGGAAGGAAGGACAGGGCCAGGAGCAGGGCACAGATCACAGCTTCATGGCGACAAAGGGAAGCAAAAATCTCACCTTTTGATTTCAGCTAAAAATACATTTTAAAAACCTAGCCAGCTTTTTCAGAGGGTCATGAGGTGCCCTGGATTCTCGTATAGCAGGACAACTAAAGAGGGTTTCCAAACAGCAAACGGCCTCTGGCATCAAATCACCTTCTATGGAGAGAGGTGTCGCTGAGAGAACCTAACGGAGCTTTAAGCCCCAGGAAATCAGGGAATGATTTTTTTAAGGGGCCTAAATCCCACATAATTCCTCCTGGAAGATGATGTGGAAGTGTTCACCACCGTGCGGAAACGGGGGACCTGAAAGATACTATGGTCAGGCCATCGGGGAAGCAGAGGGCAGCTGTGACCAGAGGCCTGGGAGGCGTGAGAGGGCGTGGAACGGCACGAGGGCTGGAGCAGCAGGAAGCCTGGGTGGGCTCTAATCGTGGCCCTACGAGGCATTTCCGGAGAATTTCTGTGTGCACAGGTCAGCCCTGTCTTGCAGGAGCTCCCAGAACCCCTAGCGACGGCGGGTTCTCAGTGAGCCGAGTTCGCACACACAGCTCTGTGTGGACACACCAACCCACCATCATCACCTCCTTCAACCCCGCCCTTGTTTGTGCAATAAAAACCCAGGTCTGGGAGCTCTGGGGCCTTCCAGGAGCCCTGTGCAAGGGTGGGCCAGTCCCATCCTCATTTCCATCAAGTCCCCAACCTCCCAGGAGGTGGCTTGATTTCCGGTGTCTGCCTGACTCCTTCCTACTTACAAGCAGGCTGGACCCTTGGTAGAAGAGAGGGCCGCTGGGTAATTGGAGAGCTGGAAGGGATTAGGATGTCACCCCCCCCCCAATTCATATAGAATTCAGCAAGTGAATGCCAGAACTGAAAGGGGAAACATCACACCTGACACCCCAGCAGTGCAGGGGGCGAGGCAGGAGCACAGGGGGCGGGGAACATGAGAAGGAGGGATAAGGGGCTGACTGGTTCTCTGGGGAGAGCATTTAAAAAGTGAGCTGCAGAAAGGCAAGAGAAACAGAGCACCTTGGAAAGGGGAAACGTGGGGGCTTAGAAAGAAAAGGAAGCCTGGGTGGGAAGAGGTGCCTCCCAGTTGTAAATCTCCTCCATCGAGTAAGGTTCTAGCAGGTTCCAGCAAGACATGAAAGCGCTGCTGAGAAATCCTTCAGGACCACCCTCGGCTTCCAGTGCCTGAAACTGTAGGCACCCCCAAAGGTAAACCAGAGGAGGACGACAGAGGAAGGAATGGGAGCTAAGACAAAACCAGACCTCCTCCTCGCCCGGCATGCCTCGCTGGAAGGTTCTGGGAGCGCTAGGAAGCCATCTGCGCTGGCTCAGAAGTGGCAAACGGGGAATTAAAACCACGAAAGGATCAGAGAGAGACTCCCTCCCCCTCAAGAGCCACTTTAGTAGATGAAACAAGCCAGGAGATTTTTAATCATCACAAATTGTTTGAGCCTCTGATTCCAGCCTCTGAAGCTGGGCAGCTTCCCCTGGCCATTTGCTGATGCTCGTGGGTCTCCGGTCATCAGAGCTCACCCAGCCAGGAGCCCACCTACGTCTCCCACCCACTTCCTGGAACCCTCCGCCTGTCCTCCCAGGTCCCCGGGCCGGGCCGGGCAAGCTGACCCTACTTATCGAAGGAGATCACACAAGACTGGCCCTTAGGGGTATGGCCGCTGGCAAAACATATGGTGCATCGTAAATAGGACTTCCTTTTAGGAAATGAGCCGCTGTAATTAAATCCTCATTCATTTTTGGTAACATACACACAGAGACAAATAGATCTTTATCCTTTGTAGGCACAGAAGAGAAATGGCTTGTGGGGAACAGAGATTCTATGGTGTCAACTCTTATAAAAGGCTTCCTAGATTCAGGTGGAGTGAGAACATGGAATTCATGAGCCCACCGCTACCCCCAAGGACATAAGCGCCTCTCTTTTCTCTCCTCCTCCTCACCCCCCCACAAACAGGTTCCCACAAAAAGGGAGCATTCTGGACTAGAAGAAGGTATTTACCTCAAATTTGGGCAGAGGAAGCGATCTCTTCTTCCCATCCCACAGTCGTACAACAGAGCAAACCCGGGAACCAAGATTAAATTAGATTTATTTCAATTAGGTTTAATTTGATTCGGTTCAAATGAACACCGGCTGTGAGCTGTATGTGCTGTGTGTGAGGCACTGGAGGAAAATACGAGAGACAGAACACCAAAAGGGACCCCAGGACGGTGCTGGCTGCACACAAGAGGGGTGGAATGGGGTCCCACGGTGACAGGGCAGAGTGGGACATTGTCCCCAGACACTGGTGTGACAGCACACTACAGGAAGGAGGAGAGGTGTGGAGGCAGGAAGCAAAACACAGAGCTGAGATTGGGCCAGGGGGAGAGTCACCAGATTCATGATGGATAAGGCAGCAAAAAAAAAAAAAGAAGAAGAAGAAGAAACTGGATGTTGCTCCTGTCTTTTGGAAACAACAAGATCCAATATTTGATTTCCTCAGAAATAAAATTTTCTTTCATGAAGTAATCAAACATCTGTAGTTGCACGCACAAGAAGCAAAGAAAAAGAAAAAAAAGACAAAACAAAGCAAAACCCTAAACTAAATTTTAAAATCAAGTGCTCCTCCAATGGAACCATAGGTAAAAGGCATAGAGTTCTGTGGTGTGCGCGGGTGTCTAAGGTGAAGAGATCCAGGGGTCAGCCTCCAGTTATTTGCAAATCCTCAACATTACACACACCAGGGCCCTGCCCTGTAGTCAGAGCATTTGAAATCAGCCGAAAACCACAGAGCTTCTTGGAGATGCAAATGGCGCGGCTGGGCTGGGCTCCCCAACAATTTGATTGCTAGCTCCACAAAATCCTCCTGTCCACAGGGCGGGGCTTTCAGTTAGGGCTTCGACCTCCAGGAAGTTAAATCCCAAATACCAAGTCTTCCTACCAGGTAGAAAGGGCTGAGGGCCCTGTGACAAGGACCCAGAAAGGGCTAAGGAAAAGGTGTCCCCACCACGGTGATCAGCCCGGGCTCTGAGTCCCAGGAGGAGGGGAGGGCATTGTGTAGGGTTCAGGAGCCTGGCTTACCATGTTTGCATCCTGACTCCTAAGCATACGAGTTGTGTGACTTTTAACAAAGTCCTCCAGTGTCCTCCTCTAGAAAATAGGAGCGATAACAGCACAATACCCTCCCCAATAGGGCTGTTGAGACAATCCCATGAAGCAATACTTATAAAGCACTGAGGACAGTGTGAGGCACAGAATAAGCACTTTAAGTGTTTGATGTTGCTGTTACTGTTATTGAATGAATGTTTGAGTAGCTATACAAAGACTGTGAGGAATATAAAGAAAGCCATTTTAGATTTTAAAAATGCTATGTTCATTCTTGACTGCCAGAAAGATTTCAAAAATAATAATATTGCCTATAGTCCTTCTTCTGCAAAGATAAAATGGATGGGGACATCACCGGACACCAAGCATCAGACGGGCCGTTGGATGAGAGGATATTAGAGCTCCCTTTGAGCCCTGAAATGCTGGGACCTTCATCTGTCACACATGGAGGGGAAGCTCCGCCCAGTGTGCCCTGAGCTAGGAGAAAGCAGGCAGGAGCCCAGAGTCTGAGATGCCCTCTGCCTCAGCCTGCCAGAGGGCTTCTCCCAGCATGCCCCGGAGCTCATCGGGATCTCTCTCTCTCTCTCTCTCTCAGCATCATCTGTTCATGTACCTTCATTTAAAGATTAGGAAACTGAGGCCTTGGACCTTACCCAACATATAGCTATTCACTGGCTGAGCTCAAAATAAGCTCTGGGTCCAGTTCTCTGTGACCCCCACCCCCACCCCCAGCTGCTCCACAGTTTACAAAGGGCTCTCAGGCAGACGATTCTCACCTGGCCCAGAGCAGATATAAGGAGGCCCATTTTACAGGGGAGTAAACCGAGGCACAGAGAGCGGTCAGGTGACCTGGCCACAGAGAATGGGGCTTTAATACGCTTCTCACGGCACACACGCTCACCCTCCGCATCCTCCCAGTTCATGCCTGTCCGTAGCCTCCTTGTCTCTGGTATGTCCTTTTGTCAAACAGTTCTGTTCTAGTCTGTGTACCCACGGACAGTCTCTAGCTCTGGACCAGTTTCATCTTGTAGCCCAAAAAAAAGGATTCTACGGAAAGTCGCCTCGCAAGGGGAGCTGATTGTAAGGCACTAACTGGGCAGGGCACGCTGGACTAGTCACTGCCCAGTCCTCTACCTTCTTGAGTGCAAGATTTGAAGCCAGCCTTGTTCATTGTTCTTGTGGATCTAGGTTAACACATCTTTGAGATGCCAGAAGTCATACCCCTGGAAGGCATAACCATCCCCAAGAAAACACCTAACAATCTAATTCAATCCCCACCCTGCTTCCTCCCACCTTCACATAATCTTCCTTACATTCTTTCCTTAATTTCAAATACATAAAAGAAGCTGCTAAACTATTATTCTCTGGGGCATTTGAGATCTTGCTCCCAGGCCTATGTTGGCATTTTGGCTCAAATACATGAGCACTTATAAAACTCTACAGGTTTGGACGTTGCTTACGTTGACGATCTGTAAGCAACTGCTGTGTCTACAAACTGAATTCTTCCTTCAGAGAGACCCTCTTCCCTTTTCACCATTCTTCCCCATTTTACATTGAACAAAACACCAGTTCCTCCATGGATAATTGTACAACTCCCAACAGCCCTTCATCATAGATATTATCTTGTTTGATCCTAATAAGCCCATGAGACCAGCAGTGCTCTCCCTACTGCACAAATGTGAGAAAAGGGGTCCAGAGGAATGAGTGGCTGGTTCTAGATCACCCAGCAGAATGAGGAGAGAACCTCGTGGGTTTTCAGTTCTACCCTCTTCCATTCAATCTTAAAACATTCAGTTCATGCCATGGGTTGTGTTTCTTCCTCAAACGTGTATCATGAACCCCTTTACAGAAGAAGATCATTTTGGGTTTCCAAGATGTCAAACTCACCTATTGTTACGAGAGAGAAAGATGAGGGCCTGGAATTGGGAGTGGACATTCTGAAGTGAGGTTTGCTGATTACTCTGTGTGACCCTAGGGAAGTCCTTTCTCTCCAAGCCTCCCTTTTGTCACCTGCAAAGTGATGGTGTTGGACCACACCCCCTGCCAGACCCCATCCAGCCTCCAGAGTCTATGTTCCTATCTCCAGATCTGACCAGTGGAAAATGGGCTGTTTTTCTTTACTTTCCACCTTGGAGATATACAAAAAGGAGCAGAGACACCCAGAGAAAGAGCACTTGGGGAAATTCACTCTACCTAATCTTCTAGTTCTCTGTGAAACCTTCTCAACTGGAATGCCAGGTAAATGATTAAAACGTGAGTGGGCATTGTTCTGGCTTTTTTCATGATCCAGTCATTTAATCCCAATGCCGCTGTGTGAAACGTATTCCTGTTTGCATGGGGGAGGCCCATAGGTTTTTAATTCTTCTGTGGGAAACAAAGGCCCTCATTCACTAAACAGTAACTCAAGAGGGTCGTTTCTGCTCTTACCAGTCAAAAAATGTTGTCTGGCCACGAGATCTCATCATCGAACTCAAGAGGCAAAAGAAAGCTCTTTTTACACTGGGCCCCTTTCATACGTGGTACAGCCCGTGTTTGCATTTTCCTCTTTATGAATAAAGTCTCAGGTTTATTTTATAGAGAACTACATCAAGCCAGAGGTTCTAATGACAAGATAATGAGCACATGAGACTCTATTTGCTGCAAAAGGGTTTGTGTTACAGAAAACAAAGTGACTTTACCATTTGTTTTTGGAAGAAAGACTTGGCAGCTCACTTCAATAGCTGAGAAGTGACTTCACACATCCATAGGACAGAATTCTATCTAATTTACAGAAGTTCCTGGAGAACGCCCCCTTTATTCCCAGAGGAGTGTGCAGAAGGTGTCTAGTTTGTGGCCTGAGAGTTGTGATATAGATTTATTCATGAAAGACAAATATCTCATCTTCGAATGACTCCTGAAATATATAAGATGGAATTACCTTTTCAACGAGGACTGTAACCTAAAAGGTTTGCTGTCCAGCGGCCGTGTGTCTTCTTGTCTCATCTAGTATTCATTCACACCCCTAGTTGGTCTGTGCTGATGAGTTTGCAAGGCACTGTGGGAGGCCCCAGAGTGTGGGGTGGGGCCAGCATACCCAAATAAGTGACAGTTTTGAAACTTACCCCCAAGCTTCAACCCTGCCCTCTACCAGCTTGCTATTTTGCCAGGAAACCACCTGACACATGTGTACCTGAAATACAATGAAGAATTTGATAAAGGCTTGAAAGTAGTCGAAGCAAATCATTACAAAAATGCCAAGAAGAAAGAAGTCACAACTCATCACCCTTTTAAGGAATGTTTTTTTTTAAATAACTGGGCTTAGAAAGACCTGAGGCACAGGGCCCTCCAGGACCTTCCACAGCAGTGGAAGTGTTCTCTTTCTGCTCTGAACAACTTTGTCACCCCTAGCCACCCATGGCTGGAGCCTTGGAAATGTGGCTAATGTGACCGAGGACCTGCTTTTGGTTTTTAATGTTTTTTAATTGTTCAAGTCTATTTTTCATTTTTATTGTGGTAAAATCCATTTAACATAAAATGTACCATTCTAGCCACCGTTAAACATGCAGTTTAGTGGCGTATTCAGTACATTCACCATCCATTTCCAGAATTAACTTAGTACTCATTATACAGTAACTCTCCTTCCCCCCAACCCCAATTCCTGGTAGCCTCTAGTCTACTTCTGTCTTTATATAAATCACTTATGCTAGGTAACTTGTATAAATGAAATTCACACAATAATTGTCTGGCTTATTCCACTTAGCATCATGTTTTTAACAGGTTTTTAACATCCATGTTGTAACAGGTGTCAGCATGTCTTTCCTTTTCGAGGTGGAATCGTATTCTATTGATGTATGCACTACGTTTTGTTTCTTCATTCATTTGTTGATATTTTATTCACGTTTAACTAATTTAAATTGAAATAGCCACATGCAACTGGCGGCTATTATATTGAACACTAGATTTGTAAGAATACCTGTGTGTTGGAGTAGGTGTGAATGAGGTGTGCGTGTGTGTGCGTGTTTGTGTATGTGCTCACACACAAGCACATGTACAGGCTTACACACACCATGCTGGAATGAGAAGAATTCATGGTGAGTACAGGCTCAAAGAGAGGGACAAATAAGACATTTGGGGAAGAGGAAGGCACTGGTGGCTGAAACATAAGGTATGTTAAAAAAGCTAGAAAATAAGGCCAGAAAGAGAGGTTGGGCCAGACCATACACAGTCTTGAATACCAGGCTACACATTGGAATTGCTTCAAAACGACCTTTCATTATTTGTACAATCACCCTATTATGTTGACCTTCACATCCTTCAAATCATCATCCCTGCTATTATTTTATAAAGAATCAGGAGCAAATGCTGGACAGGTATATGCATGTGGGACTCCATTTGAGAAAAAATAATGGGTACAAAACCTCCAGTCTAGAAAGCATATAAATTAGACAGATGTTATTAAAATTGCAGGCAAAAAAATTCTCACTTCACCAAAGGATTCACTGGAGACTGTCTTTATCTAGTGCGCTCCCTTAAGACACTAAAAATAGGGTGTGCTTTATAAAAAATGCATTTACTGCTTCCCCAGGCCCATGTTGAAGGCGCTGAACAAAGCACCATGCTAGAACGGATGCTCCTGGAAGGCTTGAAACGCAATGCGATGGTCAGCTTTCCTCCGAGTAGTGGAAAGAACTCAGACTTCCAAGCTGAGATCTCTTCCTCAAGAACGTGATGGAACTCCTGTGAAATGTGACTTCTTCATTTGTCCAAGAGAGAAATTCACAGCAGTCTTGCAGTTCTTTGTGAAGTGCCACGTCCAATGTAGGAGGCTGCAGAAAGACCAAAACAGAGGAGGTGGGGAGGGTTGAAGTCTTTGAAATATATTGCTTATAAAACAATCAAAATGGGCAAAATGTTGCCAGGATTCACGACATCCTTAGGGGTGTGACTTAATGGTGGAAAAAGAGAGGTTTTATTGCCTCCTTGATTCTCAAAGCGGGTGGCTGTCAAGTGGCTGTTCGAAGACAACATATGGGGCTTCAATTTCATGAGCTGCCTGCTTCTTAAAACTTAACCCACAGACATGCGTGGGTGAGGCTCACTCAGGCCAAACAAAGCAGGAAGAACACAAACCCAGAAGCCAGATACACCTACTGGATGGTACCAGGAAGGCAAAGAGATTCAAGGTGCAGATCAAGATACAGAGAAGCCTCGTGCTCTTATCTCCACTTGATAAATGTGGAAACTGAAACTCGGAGAGGTTTTCATTTCCTTTGAGATGATCTAGGGAGAGGTGGTGGCTGGAGCAGCCACCAGAACTCAGATGGACCCCCTGTGAATTGACAAGGCCCATCTGTTTCACACAGCCATGCCTGGCTTAATTCTGCCTCTCCAAGGGACAACAGGCACTCACTAACTGGCTGATGGCAGATGCATGAGACACTCCAGGGCCTAGGAGGACGTGAACTCAGCAGCCTCAGCAGCAGAGAGCTGCTGTGATGTCTTAACTATGTTTCTAGGGGGCCTCAGAGATTGTGTCTTCCCATTATTTTGAAGATATGGAAACAGACTCAGAGGTAGGAAGTGACTCAGGAAATCGCTGGCAGGGTCATGAGTCTCACCCGGTGCTCTTCCCTGAGCCAGGCAGGAAAACACCCAGGAAGATGCAGGGGTGGGCTGTTCGTTCTGTACCGTGATCCAGAACTGCTGCAGCTCCGTGTTAGCAGATCATTCCAGCACCCAATTGCTGCGGGAAGAGCATCATGGCAGCTCCTCAGGGCCACCCTTCCCCTCCTGCTTGACTCGGTGTTGGAAAAACAACTGGAGGCCTTAGCCTTAACTGGGGACGATGATGGCAGGTGCTGAACATTAGCTGGGGAAGCCGGGATGGCTCAGTGGGTTAAGAGCTCACTTTGCAGCGCCGGGGACCGAGGATCGAATCCCGGGCCCGGCCCGTTTGGACCCATATGCTGAACTGGGGAGGGCCCCCAGTTCAGTTCTCACCGGGGCGAGACCCCGGCCCAGTTCCTGCCCTGTGCAGCCCTGCGCCCACCTGTGGAATGAAACTATGTGGAAAAACCAATGATGTGCAACTAGGGAGACTGTTCTGGGCCCTCCCCCTTCTCTCTGTCTCTGTATCTCTCTCTCTGTGTCAAAAACAATAAAATAAATCTTAAAAAAAAAACAACAGTTTATTTGTGAAGTTCACCCAGAAAAAGTATGGGAAAATATACAAAGAAAACAGTTTCTGAGACTAACAATGCTGCTAATGGCACCAGGAGAGCACAGATCACGTGTGTGTGTGTGTGTGTGTGTGTGTGTACAATTGTGCATTGCATTTGCATAACATTTTATACATTTCAAAGAATCCTCAGAGTCACTCTATCCTTTTGTTTCACAGAATGCATTGATACCTAGATCTCTCACTATTTCTTTCTTTGTTGTTTTTAAACTCCAAAGCCAAGTTGGTCCCATTTCCCATCATTCTCAGTTTTCATATAACCTGCGGCTTCCATGCAAGCTGAATGACTTCATCTCACCAGACCGTTGTTTGTTCTTTTCTTGCTTTCTGAAATGTCTTCCTTGACGCTGTTTCTCCCCTGAATAGCTCCTTCTTATCTGGAAGATAAGTGTTGCTTCCTTTGGGGAGTTCTCCCCCGTGTTTGCCACCATCCGAGTCTAGACTCCCCGTTTTGGGGGGCAGGGATTCTGCTTGATGCGTGTCTGCAACCACTGCGTCTGGCACAGTGGTTAGCATAGAACAGCCACAGGGTTGTGACAACTGAGAGAAGTGACACCCAGCATGCTCAGTGGTTGACTTGGCCTCCAGAAGTGAATTCACCCAGCATTTGGATTAAGACCCGTATATTCTGACTCCCAGCTCAGTGCAGCAGCTGAGCAGCTTCTGCCCAGAGGACAGAACCACTTTGAACTGGAGGGCCTTCCCTGTACAGGAAATCCCTGCGTCCCTCTTGAGCCTGCTGGGTGCGCAGCCCGGTGGGGCCAATGGGGCCCACAGCACAGGGGTAGTTTTCCTCTTCTTTCTCCTTAGCGGAGGAACAGCACTAGAGGAATCTGGAAGCTCAGAAGGGACAGTGTCTTTCCTGCTGTATCAATTTCTAATGGTACCGGGAACGGTCACAAAGGATGTCTGGGTATGCTTTCATCCCAGGTGGGTTTTGTTTCCTTCCTCCTTCCCAGTAGCATCCCTAGCACCCTGTCATTATGTATAATCTCATTTTAAGTTTCAGTGAATGTTTCAAAGCCTCCAATTCCTTCCCTGTGTGTATTTAGGGCACAGGTAATACTATAATCCCTGATGATGCTTTTGAAAAGTAATTGTCTTGTAAATATTTGCCTGGTGAATCCTAATTGGTTACTGGGTTACTTGAAGTGAAAATCCTTTTGGTTGAGTCATGATGCTGTGATGTTCTTCAAACCACTCACAATATTCGATGCGGGTGTGAAGGCCCAGGAGGGTGGGGCTTGTGAAACCCAGGATGGCTAACAGCTGGTCCCTGCTCCCTCCAGGAGCTCAGAGTGGAGAGGAAAAAACAGGCGGAGTTAGAGGAACACAAAGGAGTTACTTGAAAGGCTGCTGGCAGGAGAAATTTGGACCAAAGGAAGCAGTGTTGGGCTGCAATCTTGGGAGTCAGGAGATTGAAGTTGCTTAATGAAGATGAGAGAGAAGAGGGGAGAGCCTCTCCACCCCAAAGGACTGAGGTGTGACAAAGCTGGACAAGTCCTGGGGACAGGGCAGAGAGAGGCTCAGGGCATTCTCCTAGAAAGACAGTGGGGACCAAGAGGAGCAATTAAAAAGGAAAGTCCAAGTGGGGAGCGAGAGGGGAAGCTTCGCAAGGTTAGTGAAAACCAAATGATATCTTTCTGTCCTATTCTTTGTCCCACATGGTTGGAAAGAAAGTCATTGATTGGTCATTGGCCACTCTTGCCCTCCAGCAGAAGTGGATTTTTTGTAAACTTAACAAAACTTAAGCTTCAGGGCCCTCAATCCACTGACTCCTTCCTAGGCCTTACTAATGAGCTTACCTGGTTTTATAAAACTTGCAAAAGTAAGATTTTTTAATAGCGATTAGTCAAGAACACTGTCCTGTGGTTGCCTTTCCCTAATGATGGGTGGCATTACAGGGTCACAAGCACTTCTGTGATCCAGGCAAGGGAAAGGTGATGTGAAATACTAACTCCACAAGTAGCTAACCCCTACGCTATACCACCACACAAGGGTACTGATGACAAACTTGGTCATGAAAGTTGCCAATTCAAAAAATATTTAAGGAGATGCCAGGATAGCTCAACAGGGTGAGTGCTTGCCTTGCAGCCATTAAGTCAGGGGATCAAATTCCATCTTGGCTGTGCAAACCGATACCCTGAACTATGGTACAACTGGTAACCACTGGAATGGCTTGGCGGTGAAGGTTCTCATCTCCCAATCGGGAGACCCTCAGTTTAGTTCCTGCCCTGCACAGCCCAACATCCACCTGTGTGGAATGCAACTATGTCACCACTCATGATGTGCAACTATGGAAACTGCTCTGAACCCTCCCCCCTTCTCTCTCTCTCCTTCTCTCAAGCAATAAAATAAATCTTTAAAAAAAGAGAGACAGAGAGGTACTATTTAAGATTCATCTCTGGGGAAGCCAGGATGGCTCAGCAGTTTGAGAGCTCGCTTTGCAGCCCCAGGGTCCAAGAATCAAGTCCCAGTGCCCGCCCGTGCGAACCCATTTGCTGAACTGGGGTGTGCCCCCAGTTCACTTCTTGCTGGCGTGAGCTTCCCATGTGGGAAGCCCTTGGCCCAGTTCCTGCCCTGCATGGTTCCTGCTCTCCTATGTGGAATGAAGCTATGTTGAAAACTGATGATGTACAACTGTGGAGACTGTTCAGGGTCCTCCCACTTCTCTCTGTCTCTCTCTGTCTCTGTCTCTCTTCTGTCAAAAACAATAAAATAAATCTTTAGAAAAAGAGAAAAGATTCATCTCTGCATAAGAAGGCCTTGAAATCTTACGGCTCATCTGTGAAAGAAACTTGATGGAGGGTTTTCCCAAATTTTATGGTCATGAAACAAACACTTTTTCAAAGTATAAATAATTTTTTAAACAAAAATTAGCCATTTCACAGTACAGAAAAGACAGAATTGTCTTTCCATTCTCTCTATTGAGAATGATATTACAAAATCATTGCCATATGAAGAGACATGCAAAAAAAAAAAAAAAAGGTAGCCAACAATATTACAGAGGTGTCTGAGGCAATTGACTAACAAAACTATCCTGTGTTCTCTGCGACTTGTGATAATGACGGTATTCAGCATTTTAGTATGTAATTTTTTTTTTGTGACTTCTCTCCTCAAATATTTTCTTTTATATCTAATTTCGCTTTTATAACTTAGGGATAAGGATCACAAAATTACGTAAGTTTCAGGGCCACGATCTGCACCCACCCTGCCCTTACATTATTCCCACCCTCCACCAGGGATCCTGCCAACGCGATCACCAGAATCAGCTCCAGGCTCTCCGCTTTCCCCCAAATCTGAATCGTGGGGACCTCTAGCCTCCGGCTCCTAGGAGACAGATCCCAGCCAGTGACCATGTTTCTGATTCCACTCTGGTTCTTTTCTAGTGAGGCTATTCCAGGGGCCTGGTTCCAAACAGCCACTCCAGAAATGCCTTGTAAGGAGGTCAAATTCTCAGAAGCACGGGCTGACAGAGTCTTTAGCCAACAACTCATTAGAGTATAAAGCAGAGAGCGGAGGCCCAGAACAGGGTCTAACGTCCCAATGTTTCAATTCAGAATGTATAGACTGGAGACTTCGTGCTGCCCAGGCCCTGGGAAAAGGTGCTAAAAATCTTGGGAAGAGTAAAAAAAAAAACAGCCCCATCCTTCAGAAACATGCCTTCTAGAAGGCGAGCAGTCATGGGAGGACAGGAACGCTAATGCAATGAGAGACGGGCCTGCCTCTTGGCCCCAGACTATGACATGTTCATGATGAAAGACACATCAGGGAGCCACCTAGTTACCTGCCAGCTTCCTACTGAGTCGGAAAAGAGCAGCCAGGGAACCACCACTGGACCTGCCACAGTCGGATCTACAAAGTTCCCTATCCCATGGGAGAATTTTTTGTTTTTGTTTTTCCTAAACATGATGTACCAGGAATGGTTTCAAGAGATCTACACAAATGGACTAATTTTATCCCCATAATAATGCGAGCAGTGGGTGGTGTGGAGCCCCCCTTACAGAAGGACAAACAGAAACATGGAGCAGTTAAGAAGAGGCCGAGTGGGACCCCACACAGGTGCCAGCTTGGGAGATTGTGCCTCGCCCCTGGGCTACGTGCCCATGCCAGTCCAGAGAAGCCTCTGGCCATTCCCACCCAGACCAGCGTCCGGACCAGTCAGGGGAAGCTGAGAGGCCAGAGATGAATGGAAGGTGGAGCAGGGGGTATGTTCCTAGGGATGGACTCTTGACCATGAAGGTGGGCGTCTCAGTGTGAATGTATGCCTCAAAGCCACAGAACTTCTCTGCCCCTCGGCTTCCTCCTGTGTGTAAAGGGGACGAGGTCCCAGCCTGCTGGCCACGAAGGACCTAGGTAAGAGTACATGCCGCTTAGAAAGATATGTCGTAGCAAGCATGCTGCCTCTTACCAAGGCCTTTGCAAAGGAGCAGGAAAGTAGGGGATTGTTCAAACTGGAAGAAAAAGTAGGATTTTAGCCAAGAGAGACTCCTCCCTTGATTCCCCTCACCCCCAAAACACACACACACACACACACACCACACCACACCACACCACCCAGGGCATTTGATAGCTGCTTCAGTTTAAACTCCTTTCTGGGTAAAATGGTTTGTGTCTCAGATTCTGCGATGACATATTTGAATAATTCTTGGAAAAGGCCAAAGCGAACACAGTCCCTCCTGGTTTCTTTTTGGGGCAATGCCATAGACCAGTGGGTCAATAGCACAGTTGTGGATTGTTTGCCTTCCAGGCTTTGGGCTGCCCTGGCGCTCTACTCCTCAAACCAGGCACCCCATTCCCACCACCCCCCAAGTTCACCGGGAGTCCCTGTAGAGCCTTTTCGACAGAACACACTCTATTTCAAGGTATGCATCTCACTTCATTTCACCTGGTGTTGAGTCATGATTCACAGCTCCAAAAAAATTAGAAGAATTCATTACAACAATTAAATATATCACATCCAGTTCCTGTCATGTTGGCTTTTTTCTCTCACCTTGGGACCCACATCCTGAGGGGCAAGGAACACCCCACACACTGCCCTTTAGCCATTCTTCCTGGGCCCAGGGAGTGGGAAAGACAGGGCCAAGGCAGCCAGCTGACAAACAGGGAAGGGGGAAGCCGGGATGGCTCAGTGGGTTGAGCACTCACCTTGCAGCCCTGGGATCTAAGGATCAAATCCCACATGCTGAACTGGGGCAAGCTCCCCATGCGGGAGGCCCCCAGCTTAGCTCCTGCTCTACACGGCCCCCACCCACCTGTGTGGAATGAAATTATGTCGAAAACTGATGTCACACAACTATGGAGACTGTTCTGGGCCCTCTCGCTTCTCTGTCTCGCAAAAAAAAAAAAAAAATGTTTTTAAATAAATAAAAGAGAGAAGGTGTTGGAGAGAGACACTCCCCAACCTACATCAAGATGATAGAAATCTCTCTCTTCCAGGAGTTCTAAGATTTTCCTGAGTCTACTGACAGGTGTGTTCTCCCATGGTACTTTTGGAATCTGTAAAACTCGTCTTTCCCCTTCTTATCCCTGTCCCTACCACCAGTCACTGGCCTTCCTCTGTAGAATGTTCCTTCCTCCAGAAAGCCTCCCCTCCATCATCACATGGTAAGAGAGTAGACGCTTCTATGAGAGCCCTCATTGCCTTGTGCTTAATCCATTTCCAGCGTGGATTGGACTGTGTTATCACATCTATTCCTCACTTGCCTCTCTCTCCCCACTAGGCTGTAAGTTCCCTGAGAGCAAAGGCCTTGGTGTGCATCCCTGTAGCCCTGGAACTGAGTGCAGGACCTGGCACAGAGCAAATGGCGAATAGAAGTTGGCTGATCTGAGCCCCTCCCTGACAGGGCTGATTTGTGCCCCCTAAAAAGCTATGTTGAAGTATTAATCCCCAATACCTCAGGATGTGACTTTCTTTGGAAAAGGAGTCATTGCAAATGTGAACCGATAAGGTTAGACTGGAGTAGAGTAGGCCCCTGATCCAATGTGACTGATGTCCCCACCAGGGGATGCCGTGTGAAGACACAGATTTAGCAAGGACGCCATGTGAGCATGGAGGCCATGCACAAGTCTCAGGGTTGCCAGCCCTCAGCAGAAGCTGGGCGAGAGGTATGGACAGACGTCCCCCCCAGAGCCTTCGAGAGAGCAGGGCCAGGCCAACATCTTCACTTCAGACTTCTGGGCTCCAGAACTGTGCTGTTTGAAGTCACTCGGTTTGTGTCATTTTGTTTGTGGCAGCCCTAGGAAATTGTGACACTCCCCTCCTCCTCCCACCTCCTGTCCATCCCCGGTTCTTCCCCAGGAACAAAGCATTTGCTCAGAAAGACGTCTTTTCTTACTCCATTTTTTTTTTTCAGATTATTATTTTTTTTTTTTTTTGACAGAGAGACAGACAGACAGAGAGAGACAGAGAGAAGGAGGAGGGCCCAGAGCAGTCTCCATAGTTGTATGTCATCAGTTTTCCATATGGTTTCACTCCACAGGTGGGCACAGGGCTGCGCAGGGCAGGAACTGGGCCAGGAACCTCCCGCATAGGCCCCGGCAAGAACTGAACTGGGGGCACACCCCAGCTCAGCATGTGGGTTCGCATGGGCCGGGGCCGGGATTCAATCCTCGGTCCCCGGGGCTGCAAAGCGAGCGCTTAACCCGCTGAGCCATCCGGCTGCCCCTCCATTCTGCTGCTGAGGCCTCTCTCTCTTTTTTTCTTAATGCATAACCTGGGCTGTGAAGAGGCACAGGAGATCAGCATCCTCTGAGGGCCGTTTAATGGGAATGGTCATGTATTTTAACCTACTGCATTTCAGGTGGCCACACGTGTCCTATCAGAGTTCAAAGCCCACAAGAAGGCATTTTCAATAACCAGGCACCTAGACAAATATTCGGTAGCCAGAAGCAGCCTGGGCCTGAGCCTGCGTGGCCGGGAGGCACAGGGCAGGCCCTCTGTCCTCCTGGCCGAGAACACTTCCCAGCCCCCCAGGCTGATCGGCATCAGGGAGCGGGAGCCCCCCGTGCTGAGATGACAGGAAGCCGGGTGGCATCATCTGTCCTCCACCCCACAAAAGACAGGAAATCCAGAGCTGAAGGTTGAAAATCCGACCTCGGCTCACCCTTGCATTGTGTTGGGCCCAGAATGAAAGACCAGGCTGCACAAAGGCTGCCCAAGAAAGCGATTAGGGCCGGCCCTTGTGACGAGGGAGACAGAGACACGGGGCCCAGGCCAAGCTGCCCCCGCCCCAAAGGCTGGACACGGTTGTCCACAGTGTCTGAGTACAGCCTGACCCGGGCCCCTGGGACAGGGTGCACCCAAGACTCCTCAGAGAGCGCCCAGCGCTGCCTCTCCCCCAACCAGGCTCCTGGGGTACAAAGGATGGGCACCAGCTCGGATCCCTAAGGAGCAGGGGTCCTCTCTCACCTCTGCCAGCACCCTGGCTTGACCTCAGTTTCTCCGTTTGTAAAATGGGTATAACCTCTACCCACCTCCGGGGTGCTTCTGCAAACTGAGTGAGCCACCCTCCATTCCTGCGTTGCTTTGCAGTTTACATGACCCTTCATGTCCTTGTGTCCATTGAATCCTTACGACCTTATGAGGTTGGAATTATCTGGAGACCCTTGAAGCCAGAAAGCTAACTGTCCCCTTAACTTGGAGATGAGGGAGAACCGGCTGCAAGCTCCCTTCCCCTCCACACACACACCTCCTCCCAGACACCCCGAATTTGGTGCTCCCCTCGCCTTTCCTCGGAGCCACTCATGTCTCACTCCTAGATGAATTGTCGACAGACAGAAGCTAGATCATAAAATATGGCCCTGTCTACTCAGGTTTATCCTCGGATTTCTTAGCTAAACTGACTAGATGTTTTAAAATTATACAAATAATTGCTCACATTTAGGGACAGCATTTTAGCCTTGTTACTGTATGCACTCATTTACTTTTCATGGCAAAGCAAACAGCTACATGTGTTTTTATCTCTCTTTTTCTTTTCTTTTCCTAAAGATTTATGTTATTGTTTGAGAGAAGGTGAGCGAGAGAAGGGGGGAGGGCCCAGAGCAGTCTCCATAGTTGCACATCATTAGTTGTGATATGGTTTCATTCCACACAGGTGGATGTGGGGCCCCTCGGGTGGGAGCCTCCCGCATGCGAGGCGAGAACCTACACGCTGAACCATCCTGGCAGTTACCAGTTGTGCTGCAGGTCAGCATGTGGGGTTTGCACAGGCCGGGGCCGGGATTCAATCCCCAGACCTCGTGGTTGCAAGGCAAGTGCTCAACCTGCTGAGAGCTCTCCCAGGAGAATTGAGAATCCACACCCAGGCATTGTCATCAGAGGGCCTGAGGGCCCCTGTTCACTAGAACGGAGTTGACAGCACCAGGGGACATGCATGCAGAACAGCCCAGAACTTAGAGAGCTGACCCTGTTAGAGAATCCAGGGATGAGTAGAAGCTCACCGTGGCTTTGGAGACTGATGAGGGCAGAGCATGGCAGCTCTCCTCCTCCCCTCATTCCCTGAATATTCGCATGCCCCCCACCAAAACTTTATCAGTGCCTGAAAACCTTGCTTTGCTCTCATCCCCTGTTTTGACCCAATCTGTGAGTTCCAGGCAGATACATATAGATACTGCAGGTTGAGCTACTTATTTTCCATTTTGAGGCATCATCTGTGAAAGCAGGACCATCATAGCAACGATCGACGTCTTTGTTAGTGGCTATGCGCTATGTATTTTCAAATATGTAAAGACATCATGTTTTCTCTGCAGGAGTAGAAAGGGGAGTTGTGAGGGCGGAAGGGGAAATGTGGCTTCGTTTAATCTGTTCACCAAGACCTCACAGTACTTCCCTGGCTCTAAAGGACAAAACTGGGTTGTGGGTGATGGAACTTGTGGTTGTTTTGGGTGAAGGCAGCTTCTGCACAAACAGGAGGGGTCTCAATGAATTCCACCAAATTGAGTCACAGAAGATTTTGTGACAGAGACATCCTTTGAGCGTAGACGTGAAAAATGGGTATCACTGAGAAGAGTGGTTGGGGACAGGGTAGCTTTCAGATCGTGGGATCTGCAAGAGGAGATACCCAGAGGCTGGGTCCTACAGTAAAACTGTATTGTTGTGTGCGCTCCAATATTATAGCATATTCTTGCTTAAAGAAGGATCTTATACATACATAGCAAATGTTTCACTGGTGTTTTCCATTCTCCTAGGTACTCTGTACCAGGTTTGCCAATACAATTGTTCAGGTTGTGTCTTGCCCAAGGGGCGCCAGTATGGGAAGCTGATTGCTACCCATCTACATTGTCTTTGCCAAGCTGTGCACATGGGGTGGGGCTGCGTCTGCCTGGAGAGGAGAGGAAACGTTTTTTTAATTCACGCAGAGGTGCCATGTAGTCTATCGGCAGCACTGCAGGTGAGAAGAAAGGAGGAATCCATAGCATTCAAAACAATGTTTTTCTCAGATTCTATGTGTCAACTGATATTCCGAGATTAGCTTGCTTTGGATAAGACAAAAATGATAACAGTCCACTCTAAGCCAGGTGGTCCTGAGGTTTTGTGTGGACACAGACTGAATATATCATTGATCTCCTTTTAGTTTGGAAATACAACGATGTTAGTTGTAAGAAGGACATACCCAGTGACCGGATTTGTGGGAAGATTCTTTCTTCCACCCACGCATGTCAGAGATGTAAGATCAGAAAGGCTTCGGGTTATGGAACTAGAAATAACCTCAGACACAACACAATCAAAAATTTTCATTTTACAGATAGATATGGAGAAACCCATTCAATCCATTCACTCATCACTTGCTGTTTGCCGGCTATATGCAAACCTTCTAGGGGATGCAGAACACACAAGGACAAGAGAGCCCTTAATCCTAGGGAGAGAGATAAGAGCCAAATATAATGACTTACAATACATAATAGAAAGTAATTAATAACCTAACAGAGACATGAAACAAACAGACACATTCATATTTATTTATGTGTATATGGAAAATCCTAGAAAGGTATATACCAACCCTTTAATAGTGGTTCTATCTGAAAGTTGGATTTATTTTCATTTCGCAGACACAAAGGAGGATAGAGAAAGCGCTGACTGAGGCTGGAATAGTTGTGAAGAAGGTTCCCTTAAGCTGGTTCCTGGAAGGTGGGTGGGCTTGACACCTGCAAGACCAGAACATGTGCGGAGGGAGGGCAGACAGCACGGGAAGAGCCCGACTTGAAGTGGAGGAAACTCTAAGTGGTGGCCTTGGCCAGCCAAGACCCGGGTCCAGAACTGCCCAGTCGATGCCCTGGGGGAGCAGGCACGCTCTTACGAAGAGGAGCCCCATTGGGGCAACTTTGCAAGGATTAAATATATCTATGTGGCCTGTTCCCAAAGTCACAAGAGACCTAAGCATGTCTTCTCAATCACCTTGGCTGGTTCCCCACTTCCTGAAGGCAATCCTGAGGCTCAACCCACCCATCTCACCTGCTGCACTTGAGCTCCAAACATGCCCCGCCCCTCCATGTCCCTCCACCCAGGACGCCCCTCAGTCCCCACTGCTCCTCTGTCCCTCTGCAGCAGGCTCATAATCCTTATCCATGCTCTGAGGTCCCCTGACATGTCATCGCCACTGGGGGAAGGCTCTCCAGTGCTCTTGTCCCACCCCCTGCACCTCCTCCTCTGGAGATTATGTGAGCTCACATCTCACCTCCCTTCCGCGGTGCCTGTCAATCATCTGCAGTCTCGACTCTTCTCCCCGCCCTCCCTCCAGCTCATTCCCACACACACACTCCTCATCTCTGGAAAGGCTGAACGCAATAGCATCGAGCTTTACACCTCCCGGCTCAGCCCCCTAATGGGGGGCAAGCGGTTCGGGGCTCAGGACACCTCGGGGAGCCTGGCATTCCAGAAGGTCGGTCGTTTCTTTTTTGTTGTTTGTTTTTTATTTTTAGTTATTTATATTTTGAACTGAACTGGGGGCCTCACCGCATTCGGGAAGCACACCCCAGTTCAGCATGTGGGTCCACCTGGGACAGAGCCGGGATTCGATCCTCGGTCCTCGGGGCTTCAAAGCCAGCGCTTAACCCACTGAGCCAGCCCGGCTTCCCCAAGTCGGCCGTTTTTTATTCTGATAAATCAGAATAAAATTCTACTGCAGAACGCATTCTGTAATCATGCGGGGGGTGAGGAACGGAGTATGCTGGGAGCTCCGCATCTGTGGAGAGGGGACCCCCAAACGGCAGCCATTCCCCATCAGGACAGCTGTATGGGTTGACTGTCCCACAGCCCTCCTGCTATCCGATTTATAATACAGGTACCATCTGTGGATTGCAGAGTCCCCAGAACAGCTCTCACTCAGGGGCTCTGTGTCCTTTTTCTTAATAATGTGCACATGCTATTAACATGGGAGACCCTCTCCCCTTCAGGGGGCCTGGACTGGGGACAATATTCAGCTGGACACTGATGCCCCTCAAGTAAGGATTTTCAGAACGTAGACGCTGTTGCTCACTGAGAGCTCACTGTGTCTTTCCCCTCCCTCGCAAAGCAAATTGCATTTAAACACCTCTTTTAAAGGTCCCTAAAAAATCTGCATGTCTTTCCTGTTCCTTGTGCCAAAGGACACGCCTTCAAATCCTGAGGAATGTCACCCCTCTAACCCTCAACAGAAGTGACCAAAATGGCCTCACAGATGTCAGTAAAAGGAAAACACCATGGGGAGCAGTTAACCTCACCGATATCATCATAATCTTCAACTCAGAGAACTAAAGTCCTCCGAGTCCATGTTTAGGTCCCTGACCCTGCAGCGTTCCTAAAGAACAGAGCGCAGCTACCCACAGAATCTCGGGGAGGATTTTATTCTGCATGTTTCTCTAAAACAAGCCCAGGCTCAGAGAGCCTCCAGACAGCCGTTCTTTCACAGCCTGAGGTGGTTTGATCATATGAGACCACCTCCTTTCAGCTCCTTGCTAAGACCTGAAGAATGAAGGCCACTCCAGAAGGCTAGACTAGAAGACTGAGGTTCGCATCCCAGACAGGCTTCTGAAACACCATTATTGTCATTGTCATCATTATGTAGAGGGAACCCAGAGCCCAAGAGAAGTCAAGTGGGCAGGCCAGCGGAATATAGGTGCCTGGCATCTG
>PVKE010000608.1:79019-133008 GCA_004027555.1 Craseonycteris thonglongyai | reverse complement strand
GGGAGGAGAGGGGAGGGAGAGAGGGAGGGAAGGTGGGAGAGGGCACCAGCATTATGGACACACTCAGTGGTTTGGTGGTTACCAGGATGGGGGGAGGAGCGGGGGGACAGTTGTGGGGGGAGGTGGGAGTGGGCACTAGATATAAGGTGATGGAAGGGGAGATGACACTGGGTGATGGGCACATAATGCGATGCATGAATGATGTGATGTGGACTTGTACATCTGTAAACTGTCTAATTGTTACCAACCAATGTAACCTCATCAAATTTAACAATAAATTAAAAATATAATAATAATTTGGTATATTTAGTGAAAGCCTTCTAATTCTGATTTAAAATATTGACTAAACAATTGAATAACTAAATTAGACTTATGATACATTGTTGAAATCCTACAAAGTATATGTGCAATATTGGAACCCTAGGAGAACTTTACCTTTCAGTTATTTATAGGGTTTATTTATTGTATTATATATTGTATTTTTAAGAGTTAAGTTCTTAGGAAGATTTGTTTGGTTGAGCAATTAAAATACTTCAGAAGAAAATCAAATATACTAAATTGATAAAAGGTGTTTGAAATGTTAAATAAATTTAATTAACTGAAAAAAAAACACAATAAAAATAAATCTTTAAAAACAACAACGACAACAACAACTGAATCTAAATGCTCCATCATTTCCCTTTGACACGAACTACCCTAATGCTGACCTAATTCACTGACATGTGCTTCTGGCTCTCGGGTTAACTCACTGTATGACTTCAGGCAAATCACTCTCTCTTGTGGGTTTCACCTTTCTACATAATTAGCCTTATTTCTGAACACCTCCTACTCCAGCTAGACACCTCTATGAATTGATGATTAGTGCAAGCAAACTACTTATAGCTCTAATCATTACTCAAATGGTTGAATATGTGAATATGAAAGACAGAGTAGTTGGCATTCTTACCTGTGCACTGAGATACCACTCATAAGCATCTCCAATTATTAATAAGAACTATAAATGGTAAGCCCACTAACAGGCATATAAACACAACCTGTCCTATTAACTGCCTCTAATTTTCATCCCATTTAATCAGATGTTTCACTTCTGTAGTTATAAAAAACAAAAAACTCTCCCATAAATACAATTCAGTGATTCAATGGACTGATTTTATAACATTATATGGCATCAAATTGTTCACCCTGGGAGAATGTGTCTCTGGAGAACTTATATTCAATTTATGTAGGCATTCCCATATGAACATAAGCTCAACTGCACAAACTTGGAGCAACACTTTCTCAGGTTTGTACGGGGAATAAAGGCCTCTCCACTCAAGAGACTCAATTCCACCATGGCCTTCCCCATTAGGAAATGAAAGCAGAGGCTGAGAGAAAGTTAGTAAACAGGGAGAGTGAAGAAGGGAGAAAGGGGTGAGGGTATGAGCAAAGGCAAGGTGATCTAGACGGAAGGTCTGATTGCATGGGGTAGACAGTTTCTGCAATGATAGGAAACACGTTGAAGCACGTAGAATGAAGTAACTTTGTGGGAAGCCAAGATGTCATTACTAAAATGTTTTATGTTTTCTAGTAGAAATATGGAAACAAAGATGGGGGCCCTGAGTCATTCAGATGTTGGAGCTTTGGAACTTAAGTCAAAACATCTGGACTACCTCTATGACTTTGAGAAAATATGCAATTTCTCTGGCTGAAATAAAAATAATGTTATAAATCTCCATGGGTATGTATAAGAACCAGTGACTCACAGTCCCATCTATATTGACTTGTACAATCATTGTTGAGACTGTTGGCTTGGTCCCAGTAGAATTCAGGGATGAATGAATCTTCAGGCTTGGCTTTATCCAGAACTCAGCTGGTATAACCAGGACCTGGGTTCCTTTTCTCTACTTCTCATGTCTGCTTTCCTAGAGTACATTTCATTCTCAAGGAAGATCTCCCCTCTTAGAGGCACTAAGGTTGCCGGCAACACTTAGGCATACATTTTCTCTAATCTGTGTCTAGTGGGAAGCATATAAGTTATTCTGTGGAAAAAAAGGTTCTCATTCACAAAAACCAATGAAAGGACTCCTCCCATATTGTTCATTGTAGTGACGGCATATACAAAACCATAAATCATATCCTGTGACTGTGACTAGGAGGGGAAATGCTACTTAAATGCACTTTTCATGGTCCCTATTCCCAAAAGAAATGAAAGTATTGGTGGCAGGGGAAGTCAAGTCAACACTCAAATGCCCCTATACATATGAGAAGGCACGTTATCTTCTTTAAATTATTGTATGCATACAAGGAGAAAAAGAAAGGTGAAACCCAATCAAATCAGGTGTTGTGGCAAGACATGCTGGAAGGACTTACTCGTATAGGGAGCCACTCTCCCATTCCTTGCATTTCTGGAGGTGTTGATCCTTCTTACTCAGCCCTATGAGCATGGCAATGTGACCTAGAAAGGATGGCCATGTGACCTAGGCCATGAAACTCAGGCCTAGCCAATCAAAGAAGTTTATCTTCCAAACTACAGAGATTGCTCAAGGCTTGGCATGTACCCAGGGTCAGGTCAGAAACCTCCCCCAACTTCCCTGCTACAGCTTTTAGGAAAGATCCTTTCTTCTCTTCCTTTGGAATTATTGACTGTAAGGATGGTTTAAGCTGAAGCCCTTTATGGTCATCTTCTGACACACACAGTTCACTTTCTGAAAGAAGAGCCAAAGGTATTTATAAAAAAGAACAAGTGGAGAGAGAATGAGGAAAGTTCTGATGATACTGTTAGAAAGAGCCAGATGTACCTAAAACTGCAACTCAGGTTTTTTTCTTTAAATGAATACAGTAAACCATTTAATTTTTTGCTTAAGTTAGTTTGTATTGAATGTGACTCCTAAGTAAAATAATGCCTAAACCTCAATTGGATATTAGATCCATGTTTTGATATATTTTTTAATAGACTTTCTTGTCCCCATGAAAATACCACAATATGGCTGGTCACCTGTTTCATTGTACCCAAATTCTCTATGATATTTAGGAGTTGGTCTGCTGAGAACATCTAAGCTATTTAGGGGACAGCACAGCCAAGTTCCGTGGGTGCCAACCAGCCTCTTTAGTAATTGAGTACAAATTGCTCTTTAAATAAGTACATGCACACACATACTGTTTCTTACATATTCTATATATACACACAATCTATATTCCATGTGCTATGTACGTAATTATCAAATGTATAGCCACCAACCTTCCTATAAGAAGAAGCGTAATAATAGTCCATGTTGTGGTATGCCAAATTGACCACTCAAGGCTGAGTTCCCTTGGATTCAGATGTCTGGGCACATCCAGCAGATTGCTGGGATTGGTATACATGGAATCAATTTCTGGGAAGCATGACAGCAATAAAAATGTCTGAGAAGCAAAAATAGAAGTGTTCATAACTTCCTGTGGGGCACTGAGAATCAAAGGCAACACCAGTACCCTCAGCTCATTGGAGCCAGCAGAAGAGCTGGGGCAGGGGCAGGGGCAGGGGCAGGGGGAAGGGGAGGATTAGGGGGAAGGGTAGTGGTAGGTTTGCAGTGCCTGCTCAGCATCTGAGGGCATCTGCAACTGTTGGCTGATGTGTAGGAACCCAGAAATTAATGGGGCTCCTGTCTAAACTTCAGTTTCCTCATCTATGAAAGGAGAGTTGGAAATTGACCACACTTATGTCTATACTCCCTTTTCTTCTTTTTCTTTTCTATACAGAGGGAATCAAAGAAGAGAAAGAGACTATGAGTTAGCACTTGGAGCTGATTGATCTTTTCAAAAACAAAAGTCAGTTAATGGTGCAGCTGGGACAACAGTGACATGTCATTAGCATAGAGGTAAGTCAAGTTACAGTAGAGCTTCTAAGACCAAAGGTCTGTGACAAGCCATGGCTCTTTTCCAATATGGAAATTCTAGAAGTTTCTAGAAAGATGGCAAGGTACTATTTATTTAAGCAGCAACTGATCACAAATATAGAGTCAAAGGGGCATTCCATTATACCACAGTACAGTATTTCCTTTAAATGTTGACATTGATATGGTTCACAATATCCTATCATAGAAAATGAGCACAATCCACATTTTATTGTATTAAGGATTTTATTTTATAGAAAAGAGTCAAATGTGAGAGTCTCATGCTTGGTTACTAGAGTTAACATGCTAGAAGAGCTACTAAAACAGAACTTTACACTATAGGAAGTCACAAACAGTGGGCAGGGGAGGGGTGCTAACTAACTAACCAGACTAGACTCATTGTTGACAAATATGGTTGTTCCTACATGACTTTTCCCCACATTCTACATTCCAAGCCTTCTGATCCTTTGTCTTCTTTTGTTTGCTCCTCTGTCCTTCCACTCCTTCTAGTGCCTATTTGTCTAACAGTACATCTCTCCATTCCTTTCTACTCTCTTCCCCCCACCTTCCTGTCCCTCCACCCCACCGTCTTTCTTCAACTCTAGTGTCCCCATTTCTGTGCTTTTGATCCGACGGCTCCTACCTTCCTTGCCTCTAGTTCCTCTGCCCCACTGCCTTTTCCATTAGAAGCCTCCATTTGTGTTCTTGCTATATTCTCTTTGTCCACAATTGGACCTTTTTGCTCCTCTCTCTGTCTATTACTTAAGCTGGTTTTGACAGAAAATGAGTTCCTGCTGTGGGAATTCTTTTCATTTGAATGTTCCACCTTAAATGCTACATCACTCATCTGAACACTCCTTACCAGATTCTTATACAAGGATAATTCCAAATCCCAGGTCCTGTTATGCTTTATAGAGTTCATTAGTTCTTTGAAATTCTTCAGATCCTGCTTTATCGAGGGGGAAATTTTGAAGCAGAACTTTAGCTCAAAGTTTGAGGAGCTCTCTTTTTTCAGTATGTCCAATAAAAACTGCATACTGAGGGTCATCTCCTCACTCCCCTCCTGCTTCTTTTCATCCAGCAACCTATTCACTTCTCTGAGGGACTCTTCCCCCAGCTGGCTCTGGTCCTCTTTTACCAGGTAGGACATGGCATGGAAAAACTCCTGGAAGCTAATGTGACGGAAGCTGTAGAACTTCTTAATGTTAAGTCCCTCTTGGTAATCGATGCTGCTCAGGAAAGGGGCAAGACTGGGCCCATCCAAATGGTGCTTCCTGAGGTCAGCTTCCTCAAACAGGAACCTCTGCTGCTGGATCCCCTCTGCTGCCAAGGAGCACAGTCCCCTCAGGACCCTGTGCCGGGTAAGCTCAGAGCAGCTCCCACTGTCGCTGGGTGGCAGAAAGGTGGAGACGTAGGCCATGAAGATGTCAGTACCATTGCTGGGAGTCTCTGACACCACTCCGCCTCTCTCCATCTGCCCCTTCAGCCAGGAGCAGACCACCCAGCAAATGCCTGGAACCTGACATGCATTGTAGAGAACACTATTTCCTTCTACAATATCAAAGGCATTTCTGGCTTGCTCCTCGTCTGTGAAATAAGATCTGAAATACCTCTTCCTCTCATCCTTAGAGAAACCGAGGATGTTGACATGGCGCGGTCGTCTCAGCAAGGACTCCAGGTTCCGCAGAGCCAGGGGCCGAGTAGTGATAAGAAGAGCGCACGTGGGGAGTAGCTCTCTCCTGATGAGACGGCGCAGCATGTCCTCGATGGGACTGGGGCCCCGCCGCTTCAGCCTTTCCGCGTAGGCCCTCTGCAGCTCATCATAGCCGTCCAGGATGAACAGGAGCCGCTCTGGCTGCTGCCTCCGAATCTCCGCAACAGGCGCCTTATTGTCCCCACAACACCACATGAGGAGCTGGTCCAGTGTGCTCTTCGGCAGCAGGGCCACCTCTCTGCAGCTCACATAAAAGACATAATCAAACCGGCCGGGGTACAGGGTGCCAGTAGCCCAGTCCAGCACCATTTTTCTGGCCAGTGTTGTTTTCCCAGTGCCAGCGGACCCCTGTATCACCACTGTGGGCGGGCCTTGGGCGGGCTTTTCCCCTGGATCAAACAGAGCCTCCACCATGACAGAGTCCAGCTCCGGCTCCAGGGCGGGGTCCCCCGAGCTGGGCTTGGCCACCAGGAGCAGCTCATTGTACCCGTGGCCGACTCCCTCTTCTTGCCTCTCCTCTAGGCGGCGCACGTGCTCTCGGTATATTTCTCTGTAATCTGAGCCATACAAGAGGTGTATTAGGTAGTGAGAGAATAAAAAATGACAAAATGGCCCTTGGGACTCTACTCTCCAATCTCATCTTCTACGCTCTCTAATTTGTATTTCCCTGAAGGTTATAAGTCTAGCTTCATGGAGAGGGACCACTGTACATGTGTATGAGTGAGTGTGTGTGCACATCTATATAAGTATGCAAGGGTATGTTCAGTGTGTGCGTGAATGTCTGTGGGAAGGGAGTGAATGCTTGTATTCACGCGTGCTCATGGGAGTGTCCTTATGGAAGCTTGTGTATTTTGTGCAGAGAAGGCAGGCGTGCCAGTAGGCATCTGCAAGTATGTGTTTATAAGCATATATGTATGTGCAAAAGGCTCTGTATGTGTGAATGTCTGAGTGTTCACATGAATTATCACCATTTGAAATGGTGAGAATATAAAGCAGCAGTTCCCAACTTTTTGGCACCAGGGACTGGTTTCATGGAAGACAATTTTTCCGTGGACCAGGCAGGAGGTAGAGGGGATGGTTTCAGGATGATTCAAGGTCCAGATGCAGCTTAATTGTCACTTGCCACTCATGTACAGGGTTTTGATATGAGTCTCCAAGCAATTAATTGATTATGGTCTCTATGTAGGCAAACCTCTCTGCTAATGTTAATCTGTATTTGCAGTCACTCCCCAGCACTAGCATCACCGCCTCAGCTCCACCTCAGATCATCAGGCATTAGACTCTCATAAGGAGCACACAACCTAGATCCCTCCAGTGCATATTTCACAATAGGGTTCGGCTCCTGTGAGAATCTAATGCCCCTGCTGATATGACAGGAGGCAGAGCTCAGGTGGTAATGCAAGTGACAGAGATAAATACAGTGAAGCTTCAATGGCTTGCCTGCTGCTCACCTGCTGCTGTGTCCTGGGTTCCCAGTCTGTGGCCCAGGGGTTGGGGACCTCTGACATAGAGGACAAAGGAAACAGAAGCTGTAGAATGATGAAGCCATAGAAGCCTGTTCTAAGTAAAGGTCAAGCCAGGTGTTATAAAGAGAAGCAAGCTTCTGAGCAGGACCCATGACTCTAGGTCTGTGGAACCTCCTGTCTCTATGTCAGGGGAGCTCTGAGGGGTGAAAGAGATGTGTGGATGAAGCACAGGCACCGACAGACCCTCCCTCGTCTCCAGCACCCCATGACAAGGGACAGGCTCCATGCCCACCCCACTCTCTAGAATGTCATCCGTCCAGTCCACCAGTTCCTCCAGAGAGCAGGGCGCAGGAGCAGGCTGTCGTCTCTGATAAGCAGCTGAGCTGCCTGCCAGGAGAGCAGCTGGGGAAAGGTCTGACCTCCATGCCCCGATGCCATCTCTTCTGGTTAACAGAAGCCCCTTCACCAACACCACCCCAATCTCTAAGCCCCTTTCCTCATTCTCTCCCCTTCTCTGGCACCACAGACAAAGACAGGAGATGGGCATTGTGGTCATAAGATACCCTCATCTTTCTGTAAATCAACCCCACCCTCAGCTCCGGCCCTTCACCCCACAGTTGTCCAAGTCTCCAGCTGGAGACCACTAGGACCCTCAGGCATGGGGGCTCCCAGGCAAGGGCAGAGGGCAAGAGTGAAAGAAGGCAGAAATACAGGCCATGGAAGTTTCTGGAAATGTCATGGGGGAGGAGGAATCCCAGTGCCACCCTGTCCTCCCCTTGTTCCCTGTTATACTCACCATTTAGACAAATGTGGCTGAGCTGGTCCACGAGTTCCAATAGGTTCATGACCGTCAGAACCTTGAGTACCACTTTCACAGCCTCCTGTGCTCCGTACATCAAAATCAGCTGGGAAGCCAGGTCCACTCGACTCAGGCCCTCCAGCTCCCCTCGGGCCAGCCCCTGGCCCTCAAGCAGGGTTCTATCCCGTAAATGGAATTTTAGTATCTTGAAGTTATTTTCCTCAAGGTCACTCAAGGCCCAGAGCAGTGCCTCCCGTGGGTTGCCAGCCTGAGCCATAGTATTTGGGGTGAGGGTCAAGTTTAGACTTGTGACCTGGAGAATGAGGGCAAGAGAAAAGGAGAGAAGAGGGTCACTGCTGAGTGAACTAGCCTGAAGGTGCCTCTATCTGCCCTGCTTTCTGGATGTTCAGCAAGCTGCTGAGCACCAGCCAGGGAGAGATGAGATACGTGCAAGATTCCAAGAGGCATCAGGAAATTTTCCTAGTCATTTTCCGCTGTGCTCTTCATCAGCTGACACGTGTGTTTGCGTGGCAAGCATAAGTAAGGTATGTGGGTGTGTTGATGTCTCTATCTGTCGCCTCCCTGCCTCCCTCCCTCTCACACATGTTGTTTTTCAAACCCTGTACGCCTCCTTGGAGAGTTTAGGAAATACCTGTTTTGCTGAGACTGCTAAGGTATGGCAAAAAGGAAAATCCTGCGGTCATCGGCCCACGGGCCTCACACTCAGCCTCATGGACTCAGTCACGCACGGGACTTAAAAGCTGAAATCTCATTCAGATAAGGAGACACATTCTAACCATAATTTAAAAACCAAAAAACAGCTGCTTTGAGGGCTGGCTTTGTGCTAGGTGATCTACATATATTATCTCTTTTGATCATCTCGGAAACTGTCTTGGGGATTCCTCCAGGTGAGAAATTGGACAGTCAGGGAAAAATGGTTTTCCAGAATTTTCCAGAGCTAGAGAAGTAGGCCAAGATACAGGATTTAAATCCTGGTCTATGACTTGTGTAAATAAAATATAAAGAGATGTAAAGACAAAGGCATAGTAGATTGGCAGAGAAACCAGGAACTTGAGCTAAATAACACTGGAAACTGGACAGGTTTGTAGAGACTAAAGCAGAAGAGAAAGGAGAGCAGGGTCTTGAGTTGTGTGTAAGATATAGAACTAAAATATTGGTGGGGAAGGGGCGGGGGCAGTCTTCAGAAGAAGAAAAGCAATAATTGATAGAAGGCTTTCAGAGTCCAGAATTATACCTATGATCCAAAGCCAAATGGGACATCCATCTCAGTAGTAAAGTGAGAATCAGCAAAAGGTACTTGGGAATGGGGAAAGTTGCTGAAATTCAAATATCAGCATCTTAACTACATACCAAAAGGAGAGAAAATGTTGAAGAACATGGTGGGATACAGGGACTTTGGCTGCAAGTCACAGGGCAGTGTGTACATGCAGGCCAGTTAATGCAGGAGCAATTTACCATAAAGCTTCAGGCTACCCTGCAAATCTCTGCAGTTGTCAGAGCTAGTTCAGGAATTAACAAGAGAAGACAGCACTAGAGCCTGCCATGAACATGTGCAGTCTAGACCGTTCAGGAGGCTTAGGCTGGGGAAGCTGGAGGTGAGGCTGCGACGATGAGCTCCCTGCTGCAGGTCCTGGGGACTGAACTAGAGGAAATACCTTTTTCTGATCAGACAGCTTCCCAAGCCAGGCCTGGGGCCACTTAGCTGAAACCCACTAGTTCACTCTGCTTGGTGACCACCCAGACACTTACTCTCTGATACCCACCAGGCCCTAGTACATGTGGGGCTGGAACAGGTGAAGAACCCCCAGAGCCTCAAAGAAAACAAACACCCACACATTCCATCTGACTGTCAGTGGATGAACACTGCTCACCAGAGAACTTGACCTCATTCCTTCATATCTGAAAGTTGAGAAACAAGGGAGGAGCTGAAGGTATGAATTCTTTTATCACGAAGAGAAAAGGAGCCCAGCAGACTCTCCCCCTCCCCTTCTGAAATTCCAACCCTTTTCTAAAACTTGACCCCAGACCAAGCTGGGGCTATTTGACTTGAGAAACAAAGGCATTGGGTACTGTCACCACCACATCCTCAGCCATGGCATCCTTTCTTTAAGCTGTAAACACTGGTGGATGCGCTCCACCAACGTGAAAAAGGAGGAAGACAGGAAGGAGCTCATGAAACCGAAGTCCAAACAAGGAGCAAAACAAAGTCCTGAGATGGCAGCTGGCCAGAGGGCTAGCAGGGCTGACCGCCCAGGACGCCCTGACAGAGCAGAAAGGGCTGCCCAGAAAGAATGTTTCCAAGGGAAAAACGGATGGGCAGGTTCACCGGTGCCACTGACCTTCAGAAAGACCCCACTGAAAGGCTATTAAAAGATACGGGGAAAACTAACAATACCAAGAAAACTAAGCAAATGGAAGTAAAACAAGGAAATTACCAGAAAAAAGCATAACAAAGGAAAAACAAAAAAGAGTCAGAAGTTTACATAGCAGTAAATTACAACACTCAGGTGGGAATAGTATTTGCATAAAAATAGTACTGTGACCACTGAATGTTCATCTAACTGAAATATATACCTTAACCATATTGGAAGCACAGCGGTAGAAAGCACTGGCCTAGGAAGTCAATAATGCTGAAAACTGGTGAATCAAAAGGTAGCAGTATACATGCACGTCAGAGTGCAGCGATGTCAGAAGAAACTGTTTAAAATCTGAGGTAGTCTCTAGGGGAAGAGAGACTTCGGGGAGCCGGAGCCGGGGGAGGGGGGACCAGGGAACTATTGCATTTGGAGCAAAAGCTTTTTAATGCTAATGACTTGTTAATTAACTTAACAATGAAAGGATAGCAGGTAAAGAAATTGAGTTAACATGTGTTCATACAAAAAGAAAAAAAACATGTATAGACAAATCTTTCAAGAAGCTTGACAGCAAAAGGAGTCAGAGGTCCTGAGGTGATGAGCGGTCAAACAGGGGAGAGGGTGGGCAAACGCTGGCAAACACACACCACCATCCAACGGAGAGGTCAAGTTAGAAACGCTAGAGAGAGAGACTGGCTAGAGAAGAGAACTGACAATGTGTATTGGGATAGGATTCAAAGCCTCTGGCTGGAGGGTGGAGGGAACATCTTCCATTCATGCCTGAGGAACATGAGAGAGGTTGTTTAGCAAAGCAGGGTGGTGTGTGGGGTTTGCAGTCAGAAGATGAGGGTAACCATGTCTGGTGTTCCCATATGCTCCATAAAGGATGAGTATGAGCAGCCCCTAAGGGTGAGAGGGTGAGAAGCTCTGAGCTGGCTGCTGGGAGCCTCTCTCCCACCGACCTTTTCTCCCACTGCAGGGCCTCCAGTGCCCATGGCTCAGCAAGTTCTCCCAGAGTTCAGGCGCGCAGGTAGGAATGGGAATTGGTCTCTCCCAGAGCCTTAACCAAGCTGTGGCCAGTGAAATGAGAAAGATAGCAAAGAAACAACTCCAAGAGACCAAGATGGTAAAAGGGAGTGAGACACAGCCACATAGAACGGGTGACAGGAGAAAGCCACTTACTGTGAAGGCTCTTAAGTCTGCCTTCCCTAGAAGGTTCCAGGTCTGGAGATTACAGGGCCAGGCCTGAGAATCACACCTGAAGGAAGTAGAAATGAGATGCAAAACAACCAATCTTAATTGGAGGACAGAGACAGGAAATGAAATGAGGCCTCCCTCCCTGTTAACCCTGGCCTGGCTAAGGGCAGAAGTGACAACTGGTACAATAGAGTCCCCAAAAGGAGAGAGGTGGAGACAAAAGAGACAGACCAAGGCAGAAACAGTCAGAGAAGAGCACAAAAAAGCACAAAAGCAAAATGAGCAGATAAAACAAAGTCAGAGAGAGAAACAGAGACAAATAGATGAAGCTAATTGAGGGGTATGGTGCTCGCGCTCTCTCTCTCTCTCTCTCTCTCTCTCTCTCTCTCTCACACACACACACACACACACACAGAGAGAGAGAGAGAGAGAGAGAGAGAGAGAGAGAGAGAGAGAGAGAGCTCATACATTCACTCTGTAAATAGAGTTCAGCCTGCCTGGATCCCTTAGGCAGCCATTGAAAAGCCAGCGTCCTAGATGTATGCACTCCCTTGTCCTGACCAGTTCGCATCCCTAGGACAGCCCTGCCAATGATCTCTTTCTTTCTGCCCGGGAGCTATGTGGCTGGAGAAAAATACAAAAGCTGACCAGATCCTTGAGGTCCTCAGGCTCAGCCAGGCCCTCCCATGATTGATCAGTGACTTTGATGGCTCCCTCTCAGCCCTTCTTCCAAACACTGTCTGTTGCTCCAATGCTGACCCCCATCCATGCATTGCCATGCTCCTTGCTTCCGCTTCCCTGAGAAAAACATCATTGAGCAAGAGATCCTGCAACTTCCCTTCTCTCTCCAGTTCAAAGTATTTCTGATTCTTCATCCCTTTCTCCTTTTCTACCAGAGACGAAGGTCTTCAGGCCATCAGTATAAAAGCAAAGTTCTAGGTGGTGAAGTGTCCACACTCAACTCAAATCAACATATGAATGGGAGGTCCCAAGGTTGTGCATCGTCAATGTGGGGCAACACTCTTCATCTGGGGTAGTTCTTTCCTCTGACCTCCCTATGGAATGATCTCAGGGTACCAGCCCAGGCTAAGTAGACCCCCATGAGGCACCCCTAAGGGAGGCCACAGCCCAGGACAGCTTCTCCAGCATGTCCTTCTCCCTGCCCAAGGCCATCCCTGTCATCTAGGTTTCTCCATTTGGGTTGACCTTCCTGCCTTGTTTCATTAGATAGCTCCCCTTGCTCACACTTGTATATATTCAATCTTTCTCCTCGAGATTCTTACTCTTAGTTTAAAACATACTTAAAGCTCTAGCAGCCTAAACTGTCCACCTTTCAATCCTGCTGTTCACCCAGCTATAGACTTAAGTGTCTCCTTTCCTTCACAGCAACTTCCTTGAGAGAGTAGCCAGCACTCACTGCCATCAATTCAAAGTGACCATTCTCTCACACTTGAATTCTGGTTTCCAAGCCCTCCCCACCCTCAATTCCAACTGACAGTGCTCCCCTAGGGTTGCTAAAGATTTAGGTCCCCAAATGCAAGAGTCATTTTCAATCCTCCTCTCATAGGCTGTTCACCGGTGTTTGAGGGAATTAAAAAGAAAAAAGAGTATGTCTACCTAGAGCACTGACAGGGGAGCAGGACTATGTGAATTCTAGTTAGAAAAGTTAGCTTCAAGGAGAAAGTAGCTCTTGGGCAGAAGAGTTGGGGCTAGGAAACCCCAAATCACCCACCCAACTTGACAGCTGGATGCTGGGACTTGACTTAATTAAGGGAGTTGATAGGCCTCTGGACAGGCAGCTGTTATTGTCCCCATTATACCAAGAAGAAAACTGAGGCTCAGAAAAAAATTTCTAGATTGCCCAAAGTTATACAGTGAGTCAGGATCAAAGTTTTTCCATCACATAGTAATGATAATACCTAAATAACAACAACAACAATAATAATAATAGACATCTCAATGGTGATACATCCAAAAATAAACTTGGGATCTCTTCTCAAAAACCTGCTGCACTTGTAGCTTTCACTATCTCAATTAATGATAACTTCTTCATACTAGTTGCTCAGCACAAAAAGTTGGAGTCATCTCACGCAATTTCTCAGAAAATCCTGCTGACTCTACCGTTAAAATATACTCATAATCTGCCCCCTTCTCACCACTCACATTGCTACTGGTTTGGTGCCAACCACCATCTCTCTCTTACTCGTAAATTATTTGATAATCTCCTACCATGTCTGCCTGATCTTTTCCCCCTCCACAGTAACTGGACCCCTTTTATATTTTTCTCAAAGCAGTCACGGTGATCCTTTTATAACTAAGATAGATCATGACCCTCCCTTGCTCAAACCTTGGCAACGGTTCCCCATCTCACTCAGACGAAAAACAATCAAAGTCCTTACCTTGCCCTAGGAGGTCTTTAATGATCTGCCCCCCAATCCCTATTTAGAAGTCCATTTACCACCACTCCCCATCTTGATCTTAACATTCCAGCCACCAAATAGTCTCAAACACACTAGGCCTACTCCTGCCGTAAGGCCTTTGCACTAGCTGTTCCTTCAACCTGGAGGCTCTCCCTTCCTCACTCCATACTGGCCACGTCCCTCACCTTTTTCAAGTCCACTCAAATCTCACATTCTGATTGTGACTTACCCTTAACTCCCCACAATTCCTGCTTACCCCTGACTCTCTGCTTTTTCCTTTTTCTTAGCACTTACCACATTCTAACATATATATTTGTCTCTCCCTACTAGAATGTAAACTTTTCAAGAACAACGATCTTTGTTTTGTTCACTGGTATATCCCTTAAACAGGCGTCTGGCACATATTTAATTTGTTTAATGAATAAACCACCTTATTGACACCTTATAATGTTATCAAGAACAAAACTAGGAAAGCTGAGATGGCTCAGCGAATTAAGCACTAGCTTTGCTGCCCAGGGGACCAAGGATCGAATCCCCACCCTGGCCTATGCAGAACCATATCCTGAACTGGGGTGTTAGGTTTTTGCCCTTCGACCCCTGGCTCCCGTGGGTGTGACTCCCATACAGGAGGATCTCAGCCAGGTTCTGCCCTGTCCACCAGCACCCCTCCTCGCCCACCTGTGTGAAATGTAACAATGTCAAAAACTGATGACATAAAACTATGGAGACTGCTCTGGGCCCTCCCCCTTCTCTGTCTCTATCTGTCAAAAACAAAATAAATCTTTAAAAAAAAAAAAGACAAAACCTTTTTATAAGTATGTAAAGCCTTTTGACCGCCATTATCCCCTTGAAGTTGATTTGCGTCCCTTGCGCAGCTTTCTGGCTCCACCTGGCGGCACACTGAGTTGCCTCCGTTCTCCCAGCCCGGTCCCAAGTTTTTTCAGAACTATTTAGCTCGGTCTCACTTCAGTGTGCGTCGGAGCGACATCAAAGAGCACAAACTCAGAGCAGGAAATTGTAGTGGCATGAGAAGCAGCATCGGTAACCAATAGGCAGAAAGATCTTGGTCACGTGGCGCATGTTCAGCCTATGGTGTTCCTAATGTTTCCAAGCTTACTCCTTTCCGCCCCGGATTCCTTCTCTCGCTACAAGATGGCCACACCGGCTGCACCGGCTAGTGCTTCTGCCGCCACTCCAGCTGCAGCCCCGGCTGTGGCCCCAGCCTCAGCCCCCGCGCCGGCCCCAGCCTCAGCTCCAGCGCTGGCTCCGGCTCCAGCGCCGGGTCCAGCTCCAACTCCAGCTCCATCCTCATCCCCAGACCCGGCAGCAGCAACGGCTGCGACCGCGGCTCCGGGCCAGACCCCGGCTTCAGCACCAGCCGCAGCGCAGACCCCGGCGCAGTCGCTGGCTGGTCCTGCTCTACCAGGCCCCTTCCCCGGCGGCCGTGTGGTCCGGCTGCACCCGGTCATTTTGGCCTCCATCGTAGACAGCTACGAGCGACGCAACGAGGGCGCTGCCCGAGTTATCGGGACCCTGCTAGGTGAGTGGTCAGAGAAAAATGGACCTCTTTTTTTTTTTCCCCCTTCTTCCCGTCCCCATTGATCTCTTACCAATTCGCCATCGGACCTACCTGCTGCGCCTTATCTTCCCAAGGAACTTGAACTTTCTTTCTTGCCTGGTTGCTGTCACATGGTGCAACATAATATATGTAAGGAATAGTTATGTATTACGTATATATTGTGTGCCGAGTCATTTTCACTTAATCTTCCCAATAGCATTTCAAGGGAAGTATGATTAGCCCCAGTCTACCAAAAATGAGTTCCAACGCTGACCAGAGAAGTCAGAAACCCTTGACTCCCCAAGCCCAGCGACCGTGTGTGCCCCCCTCCCCCAATCTACTGAGTAAATGTCTTTACTCTCTAGACGTTTACAAGGAAGTTCCTAACCAGTTGACAAAGGGGACATCTGTTAAAAGATACCCCTCTCAACAAGTAAATCGATTTGGCAGGATCCCATTTAGGGTTTCAGTAATAATCTGCGTTCCTAAACGTGGAAGCCTGACCTGTCTCACAGTGCCCCTAATGCAGTAGACTCTGTTCCCCTAGCGGTGTCTCTGATTCTCCATTGGGACACAATTGCATTAACTGTTCCTTATACTGCTTAACCTTCTAAATCGAAAAGTCATAACCTTTCCCCTACCCATGTTCTAAGTTTGTGAAATAGATGTTTTATATTAAAGTAATTTGTAAAAATGAGACGCACTAAAGACCAATTACCAATAATATATTTGTTTCCCTGGGTTCTGCCGGTCCCGTCAAATTTATTTGCACTCCATCTTAGTCACAAATTTTACACACCTTTGTGAATCCACTCCAGTTGCACACATCATTTCTCTTTCTTACTCTTGAACATGTAACAGTCCTTCTACCATAGAAAACAATGGGTGTATGGCAAAGAGGATACAATTTGTAGGCAGGCTTCACCAAATATATTTGCCTTGGGACAAATTACTTAAAGTAGTTCCTTTAGGAGCTACTTTAGATTTCGTCTTGTGAGAACTTGTTACAGAAAGCATCCAACTGCTGACACACATTAAGTACAAAGCAGCTTGTGGTGGCCGTCCTCCATCTCATTATACCCCTTCTAAAGCACACACATTCTCCCTCTTTTTCTTTGAGAGTGTAGCATTTTATAGAAACAAATCAATCCATTGTGGTTTTTCTCATACCAAGCCTTTATATTCTTTTTGCCACAAGTGCATTCCCTGCTCTAGTTTATTTGTTCCTTTAAGTTCCACTCATCAGGTAAGCCGAGATGGCTCAGCGGGTTGAGCACTTCCTTTGCAGCCTTGGGGACTGAGGATCAAGTCCTGGCTCCGGCCCCTGAGGACCCATATGCTGAACTGGGGTGTGCTTCCCATGCAGAGACCCCTCGTTCAGTTCTCACTGCAACCCTGTTCAGACCCTGGCTTGAGGGGGCGTGTCACCCATGTGGGAGGCCCCCAGCCCAGTTCCTGCCCTGTGAGGCCCCCACCCACCTGTGTCGAACAAAACCATGTAGAAAAACTGATGATGTACAACTGTGGAGACTGCTCTTGGCCCTCCACCCTCTGTCTGTTTCTCTCTGTCTCTGTCAAAAATAATAAAATAAATCTTAAAAAGTTCTGTTCATCTTCCAGGTTCCCAGGAAAAGTGCTAAGTATTGGTCCTTCCTCCCATACTCCCACCATCACCGCCATTTTTAACTTCCCAAAGTGTGACAGCGTACTATAACAGTGCCCTGCTTTGAGCTTCTGTAATGAATGATTTCTGCATCACTGACTTGGCACTTGACAAATATTAGTTTACTCTTTCAGTTGCACTGCCAAATTTTCCAAACTCACTGTTTAAACAAACTATTCTCCACCCATCGTTTGTGCTAAGTGCACCAAATACTACAGTGACCTAAGTTAGACCAACTATAATCTAGATCTGCAGATCCTCTTCCAGACAGGGATCAGGTGTTACAGAGGCAGTGCTTACTGAGGACTGAAGCATGGGTTCTGCTTGCTAGAAACTTACAAATTTTCTCAGACATTAATTCATGAACATATAATTTCATTTTGTTAAATGAAGTCACTTATGCTTTATGTACTGTAAAACTTAGGTACTAGAATTCAGAGTTTGAAAAAACGAGCTCAACACTAAATTGAAGAGGAAGATACACTCTTGTATGCAAATAATTAGAATAAAATGTGGCAAATGCTCTAATAGAGGGGTATCATAGTGGCATGGAAAATATAGAAGCCTTAATTATTTATGAAGCTTGAAATGGTCAAGTCTTATGGATGCTGATAAGAGGTCAAATAAGATGAAGAACAGGTATGCATTGGGTTTGGGGACACAGTTTAAAACCACAGTGAAGTGGAATTAGACACTTACAGGCATAAGCAACATTGTGGTCTGGTGGAGAGGGAAGCACTAGAAGCCTGTGATGGAAGATGTCAGTAGATTAGAGGAAAACAGAGAAGTCCAGGGTGTAGCAGTTTTGGGTCAAGAAACAAATGTAGGGGATGCTGGAATAGCTCAATGGTTGAACACTTGTCTCACAGTCATGAGGTCCGGGGTTCAATTCCCAGCCCCAGCCTGTGTTACTCCATCGGCTGAACTACGGTATAACCGGTAACCACAGGGATCGGTCAGTAGCAAAGATTCTTGCCTCTCGTTCACAAGGCCCCTGCTTCAGTTCCCACCCCGCACAGTGCAACATCCACCTGTGTGGAATGAAACCGTGTCACAGCTAATGATGTACAACTATGGAAACTGTTCTGGGCCCTCCCCCTTCTCTCTCTCTGGCTCTCTTACCCTCTCCCTCACTCTCACCTTCTCTCAAACAATGAAATGAACCTAAAAAAAGGGGTGGGGTGGGGTGGGGAGACTGACATTGATATTGAAGGTTCACAGGTAGGTTTCTGGATGATGATAGAGTTAAGGTTATGATCGTGGAACCAGATGACAAGAGAAGTACAGGTGAAGCTCCCTAAACTGTACTCCCTTTTCTGGAGACAAGAGTGTTGAGACTAGGCTACCTTACGGCTGGTGTATATAGACATAATTAAAATCTCCCAGTGAACTCTGCAGAGTGAATTATAGGGAGAAAGTCTAGAGGCTGAAAAATTAAGGTCACAGAGTAAAGGTCTGGAGTAGGACTGATAGCAGGAAATAACAGGCAAAAGGAGACCTTGTGAAGGGTAAGCCCCACTTGATGTTTAAGGAAAGGAATTTTAGTTTCTCTCTCCAGAGTTTTAGTTTCCTGGGGAATCCTGGTTCTGCTGATGCACGTGACTGAGTTTGGAGCTAATGAGTTCAGTTTTTGTTCTTTTTAAGGAGACCTGAAAATATGAAAACATTCGGAAAGTGGTCGGAGGCTGTTGGGAGCCTTTGGGTCATATAACACATGGACAATTCTCTCTCACAGGAACTGTTGACAAGCACTCAGTGGAAGTCACCAATTGCTTTTCAGTGCCACACAATGAGTCAGAAGATGAGGTGAGTGGGGATTTGAGCTGCCCCTGTGCAGTCCGTAACTGTTCTTTGCCTGGGCTCCCCATAGGGCCCTCCCACACAGTATGTTGTGCCGGTAACTAGAGCTCCTATGGTTCAAGAGCTTGGTTCCATTTGTACATACGTCATGGGCCTCTTCTTTCTGTTGGGGTGGCCTCATCCATTTTACGCATTTTCTGACTTCTGAACTTCCTTCCCTGCCTTCTTAGGTGGCTGTGGACATGGAATTTGCTAAGAACATGTATGAATTGCATAAGAAAGTCTCTCCAAATGAGCTGATCCTGGGCTGGTAAGTTGGGGGGGGGGGGGGGGGGGGGGGGGGGGGGGGGGGGGGGGGGGGGGGGATTGGGAAGTCTCAGTGATTGCCAAAGCCTTTCACCACCATTGTATTTCCTCTTCTGGAGACAGAGAGTTGAAGGTATATTACCTCCAGGAGCTATAGATTCAGTGAGCTTTTGTCATTTTTGATCCTGTGAGGCCAAGAATATCTCTTTTGAATTGTAGGTATTACTGAGCAAGTCTTTGTTACCTTGCTGGTGACTTGGGGTTTTTCAAGAGCTCTAAGTGAGCTTTTGATTTGATTTGATAGAGTTTTCAGTGTGTTTCTTGTTTTCATATATCCAGTATCACTGGGTATCACTGCCATAGGGCTGTCAGGTACCTAGAGGTACCCATGGCATCATCATGTTTGGTATTGCTGTCACATGTAGACTTGAGCCCACAGCTATGTTCTGTTTTCCAGGTACGCTACAGGTCATGACATCACAGAGCACTCTGTGCTGATCCATGAGTACTACAGCCGGGAAGCCCCCAACCCCATTCACCTCACTGTGGACACAAGCCTCCAGAATGGCCGCATGAGCATCAAGGCCTATATCAGGTGAGCAGGGTCTTGTCAGGGCCACAAGGGCATAAAGAGCTATCCAGTTCATACCATGCCTGGACAGCAGCCACCTCCTATCCTTTAGTGTATAACTCACTGCCTCCAGGAAGCTGATTCCTCACTCAGCGGTCATCATTAGAAAGGTTTTACTCTGAAACAGAATCTGTCCAGGAAATTTCTACTCACTGATCCTAGTTGTCCCTTTCATTTCTACTCATTGCTCTTAACCACTTTCAGGTGGCATCCTTCTAGGTATTTGAGCCAGCTATGATGTGCTCCGTGCCATTTTCCTGGAAGCTAACTCTGCGTGGTTCCTGTAGTCGATCCTCACAATGCACTTTCTGGTCATGATCCTTAACCGTGTTCACTGCTGTTTTGAGTTACCCTTTAGTTTGTCCTTATACCTGGGACTGAGCACATAACTCAGAGTAGTACTGATTAAGGGATGGCTGCCCTTATTTGGAACTAACCCAGGATTGAGTACAGTTTTGATGACCATTACATTACAGAATTGGCACACTGAGCCTGCAGGCAGTTACAATACCAGTTGATAGTGGATGTTGGAAAAGGCTATAGTGGCATCTGAAAAAGGGAGCTGCTATAGGAGTTGGAAGGATTCTATTTTCTGTCTAGAATGAAGGCATTTATTAGTTTTTATGCTGTTTAACTTGGTGTTCTCTCTGTGTCTGATGCTGATATAACTAGTTAGATTATGCAGTAAGACAAAGATGGTGAATTACCAGACCCTTATGGCCAGTTGGTGTACCACTAAGCTCTAGCTACTGTCTGATTTCCTTGCCTTTCCAGATAGTTCAGACTCCTCATGACACAGACAAGAGTATATAGTTGGCATAGGAAAGGCCGTCACCTTTAGGGAGATGACTTATAGCACTCAGTCTAATCTTAGTGGGCCAGAGTTAGTTTGATTTTTAGGTGTAGATGAAGGGCTCTGTCCCAGAAAAGACCTGTCCTGTCTCTTCTGTCTGTATGGGTGGGTATATAGGCAGCCAGCTCCACAGGGAAACCCAGTGTCCTGTCCTTACCACTGAGATTGCATAGTGTGTGAAGTATTCCTCTGAGGGGACCAGGCCAGTCCCATCTTGCAGGCCAAAGGTTTGGTTTGTGGAATGAGCCAGGGAAGAAAGTGACTTGTCCCATGAGACCTCTGGCATTTAAGCCCTTATGTTAGAACCCTGGAAGCCATACCCCTAGTGCAGGGGTCTCCAAACTACGGCCCACGAGGCCCTCTCATCCGGCCCGTGGAGACCTTTTTATCTGAATAAAATGATATTAAATAAATAATTAAAAACAACATCTATGTTTTGATTCTTTTTTATTTGGACCTCGAGTGTGTAGTCGGCCCCCAAACTGCTGTTTGATAGTTAATGTGGCTGAAAAGTTAGGAGACCCCTGTCCTAGTGTGACTGCTTTCCATGCCTGGACTAGACATGGAAACCCTCTCAAGGCCATCTGTTTACCTTGACTTCTCTTTCCTCAGCACTTTAATGGGTGTCCCTGGGAGAACCATGGGAGTGATGTTCACACCTCTGACAGTGAAATATGCGTATTATGACACTGAACGCATTGGAGGTGAGTAAGCTTCCTGTGCCCTTTATCAAGGTCTTTGGCATTTTTCATGGCAGGGGGTTGCTGCTCTTTAACAAGGTTAGAAGGCCTTTGGTCTGTTAAAGAGGGGCCTTTTGATCTAAAGTTTGTGAGGGACCTTTGATCTAAAGTTTGTGATGACTAGAAGTCAGCTGCTCTCTAACAAGGATAGAAAGGTGGGGTAAAGAGGAACCACTGATGTCAGGTTTGTGATGACTAGAAGTCACATTCTATATAAATGGGATTCGAGGAATTATGTGTGCAATTGTTAGAGGTGGGAAATTATCAGCACTAGAGGCCATTTATATGGGACCAAAACCAATGATTAGCATGCTGGGTGCAGGAGTTAAGCTCTGTCAGGAGAAAGAAAAGCTAATAAGGACAGACCAGGAGAGTTGGGGGGAAGTTAACTGAGTCCAGAGGGAGGCGGGAGGATTAGGATGGGTACAGGTCATCTCTTTCTTGATGGGATGACTGGATTACCTGTCTCTTTACACCCCCAACTCACTCCCACAGTTGACCTTATCATGAAGACCTGTTTTAGCCCTAACCGGGTGATTGGACTCTCAAGTGATCTGCAACAAGTAGCAGGGTCATCAGCTCGCATCCAGGATGCCCTAAGCACAGTGCTGCAGTATGCAGAAGACGTACTGGTGAGCAGGGGAAGAAGAAGGAAGGGCCTAGCTCTCTGCTCCTAGATCGCTGAGAGGGAGGCTGGGGAAGTGATAGCCTCAGTGGTGAGAACGATGCCTCATTCGATCTTTGTTTGCTGTTCAGTCTGGAAAGGTGTCAGCTGACAATACCGTGGGCCGCTTCTTGATGAGTCTGGTTAACCAGGTACCCAAGATAGTTCCCGATGACTTCGAGACCATGCTCAACAGCAACATCAATGTGAGTGCCCTTTCTAGACTTCCCTGTGCCTTCCCTACCTCAGCACGTCCACAGGGATGTGGAGGGAATCGGGGGAGAGGGCCGGGGCAGGGGGGACAGAGGAGACAGCTGTGCCTTTGGCCCCCTTGCTGTCCAGGTTCGGAGGGAGAAAGAGAGAGAACGTGTGCTCGGAGATTTCCATTCTTCTTAACTCTGTTGCCTCAGCACCGTATTGCTGATACCGTGACTTGTTATCTGTAATAGATTCATGGTTGAAAGAAATGTTTAAATTCAGAAATGAATGAAGAAGCAATTTCTTAGTTTCCTCATCTGAGTTCACAGAGCCCCTGTAATTCTGCCCGTGGGTCTCAGCTCAAGCACCCCTAGACTGTCAGTAGAGTGAGGACGTGCTCTCAGGCGTCTCCTTCCTGTGCTCTACCTTAAGCTCTTGCTCCACCTCTCCCGGCTGTCACATGTCCAGGACTGTCTCACACCCGGGGTCCACCGCAGAGCTGGCCAAGCCCGTCCTTTCTGCTCCCCTTGCACCCAGCTCCTCACTGACCGTGGCTTCTTTCTCTTCCAGGACTTGCTGATGGTGACCTACCTGGCCAATCTCACACAGTCACAGATTGCCCTCAATGAGAAACTCGTAAACCTGTGAATGGGCCCCCAGCAACACTCCTGCCATTCTGGACCCTAACCCTAGGGGCCCAGACTGGAGTGAGGTAGAAATGACTTCTTGTGGTTTGAGTCATACTGAATCAGCCCACGGCTTGTGACTCTAAATAAACATAGCCTAACTTTTGTAAATGAATTTCATCCCACGTGAGTTTACTGCAGGGTAGAAGGGAGAAGGGAGAAAACTGTTCTAGTGCTCATGCAAAAACCAAGAAGTGAGTACTCTGGGTAGAATTTGGTTGTGTGTTTGCATGACTTGTCATTAATAGGTGCACCCACAGCCGAAGCCACTTTAGCTTCATTAGACCCCAGACTAGATAGCTTTCTTAGCACACTGGTTTACAGAGGCACTTTCTCCCCACTCTTCTTACTTATGCTGAGGACAAACTGGGCCTCCAAAGAAATGGTTCTTTATTACTGTTTCATGGCATCTTATATGGATGGCAGTATAGAGGGTTGCCTTGAGCACAGTTTGAACGACAGAGACTGCTAGTGAGGGAGAGGAGAATAGTGTGGATATACATCTCAGTCCTGGGACCCACAGTCCTGGTAGAATGACAGCCTTCTCCATGGTAAGGACTAACAGTGCTTTACCAGATTTTTTTCTCTTGGTCCGTCTGGAAAGGTGTCTGCTGACAGTACTATGACCATTTATTAGTGGGTCATGTGGTTTCTATAGGAAATGAAAATGAGAATTCATGCAGGGAAAGTAATTGAGAGAATTGGATACTTAATTTGAACTGAAAGTAAGAGGGTGCAATCCTTGTTTTAAAGTACTTGAGGGTAGCTGGGATGACTCAGCAGGTTAAGCGCTCGCTTCGCAGCCCCAGAGCCCAAGGATTGAATCCTGGCCCCGGCCCAGGCTGACCCATATGCTGAACTGGGGTGTGCCCCCCAGTTCAGTTCTGTCCGGAGCCTATGAGGGAGGCTCCCAGCTCAGTTCCTGCCCTGCGCAGCCCCGCACCCACCTGTGGAGTGAAACTATATGGAAAACTAATGCTGTCAACTATGGAGACTGCTCTGGGCCCGCCCCTTCTCTGTCTCTGCCAAAAAACAATAAAAATAAGTCGTAAAGTAGTAGAGTAGTAGGATAAAGCTGTCACTATGGTTTAGGGAGGCAGAAGTAGAATCTCTAGGTTAAAATTTTTCCCATTTTGGTGTGAAAAACAACTAAGTGATCAGATGCAAAACTAGAAAAAGTGCTGGATCTAATATTTACTGAGCACCTACCGGTATTATGTTTGGGGGCAGTAAGGGGGAATTAGGGGTTCAGAGAAGTTGAATCCATCGCTTGAGTTCACACAATTAGTAAGTGATGCAACAGAATTGGAATCCAGGTCTGGATTTTATTTTAGTGTGTGGCCCTCTGCTTCCCAGTTTAGTGGCCCAGTGAAATAATAGGACAAAAATACAACGTCACAGGAGCATAAAAGTATTGACCAGGTCTGTCAGAGAGTCTTAGAAGATTCTGCCCAGGATGTATTATCTGAGCTGGTGTTTCGTGTTTCTTGTTTTGTGTGTGGTTTTTGTTTGTTTTTAGCCAGGAAATTAGGAAAGGGTAATTGATGTAGAAGAAACACATTAGAGAAATGTAAGAAAGCTTAACCTGTTCAGAACCTAAGGAGGCTATGCCAGACCAGAAGGGCCCCAGTGTATGGGGTTGGAGTTCTATCCTGAAGTTGTGGAAAGGCACTGGATAATTTTAGGCAGATTTTTGGATTTCAGGAAGATCCCTGGTAGTTAAAGGATGGAAAGGGAGAGAACTAGAAAATAGAGAGATGAGTCAGCCACTGTGATGGTTCAAAGGAGAGAGGATGAGTGCTCAAACTAAGGCAGTGGCAGTGGGCATGGTGAAGACCCAGTTCACGAGGGTTACAAGGCAGGCTCAGGAGGACCTGGAGACTGGCTGAAATACGGATGGTGAGAACTGGGAAGATTCCAGGATGTTGCCTTTTTCTGATAATGGTGGTGTATGGAAACTGGCTACTCCAAAGTGGTGGAAACTTAGAGGATGCAGAGAGGTATGACCAGAGTGAAGGTTAGATGGATTGTATGGGACCAGATGGTGAAGTCTTAAGTGCAACAAGAGAACTGTGACTTACAGTAAACTCTGGGACTGCACCAGATCTTTTGGGGAAAAGCTGAGGAATTCAGTTACCCATTTGCTCATGTAATACTTACCAAATGCCAAACAATGTGCTAAGCAGAAAGCCATGGTGCCTGCTTAGAATGCACTAGAGGGGTCAGGTGGGTAAAGAAATTACTTAGGAAATCACAGGTGTTGGAGGTCATGGATGGCGTCTAGTTAGGAAGTGAAATCTAAGCTGGACCTGAATGAGGAAGGGAGAAACTGAAAAGGGAGGAAAATAGAGCATTCTAGCCACAGAAAATAGTACCGGTATGTGCAAAGACTGAGGGAGAGAGTGTCAACCAGGCGGCTTCATCGGTGCCGACTCCTGGCTCAGGAGATGTTTGTAGGGATGACTGGATTTCTTTTCTGTTTGCACTTTGCTTGTTTGTGTGCGTATACAAGTTTGTTTTTCACACTCCACTGATTTCCTCCCAGTCTCCTCAGCCACTCCTTTGGTCTAGGTCCTTCCTCCTATGACCCTGTCTCATTCCCCAGGCTTGTGTCCTGGGTCCCCTTCACTTTCTCCTCTATACCCTCTGGAAGATCTCGCCGAAGCCTATGACAGTTTATACCTGTGTGTTAAGGATGTCCAGTCTCTGCCTCTGGCTCTGGCCCACATTCACAACTGGTTTCCTGGTTCTAGACATGTTAAGACACCAGCTATCACCTGGATGTTTCAAAGGCATCTTAAATTCAACTTGTTCCATATTGAACTAATTGTCTCTTCTTCCCATACAAATTACCGCCTGAATTTCCTTCCTCAGGCGATGATACAACTATGTAGTCTGTTGTCCAAACCAGAAACTGGATGAATCCCTCCCTTTCCATCATCATGCTTCAACTCTACCTTCAGTCTTGACCTCTGTGATACTGTGCTATAAGAAGAAATATATATTATGGTCTTAATCCATGGTTCCTGGCATGGAGCTCTTAATACATATGGAATTTCCTAAGTGATAAGAGCTATGAAGATGTGAAGAGAGTCTTGTTATTTCTAACAAGCCTCTTTCAACATCTGAGTTTGTGTTAAGTGCTTTTTGGAAAGCCTCTAGGAAACCACAAGGTGGGGGCTGTTTGCCTGGTGAACCAACCATATGATTAGAGTTTGGAACATAACAGCTTGGGGAGGATAGAGGGGCTGAAGGTTGACAATCGTGAGTGGTCAGGGATTTATCAACCATGCCTATGTATTGAAGCCTCCATAAGAGCCAAGAGGACAGAGTTGGAGAGCTGCTGGGTTGGTGAACAGGAATGCATTCAGGAACAAGGTGCATGCCAGGACGGCATACACCAAACTCGGACAAGCTCCTGTGCTCTGCCTCTTCCTCTGGCTGCTCCCTTGCATCCTTTGTAATAAATCAGTAACGGTACATAAAATATTTCCCTTAGCTCTGTGAAGCGCTTTAGCAAGCTAATCCCAGCGGGTCAGGGGAAGTTCCCGTTTTAACAGCTGGTCAGTCAGAAGCACAGGTGACAATCTGGATGTGGTTGACTGGCATCTGAAGCGGTTGGGGTAGAGAAGGCAGTCTTATGGGACTGAGCCCTTAACCTTGGGATCTGACTCCAGGTAGATAGTGTCAGTGTTGAGTTAAATTGTCACACTCAACTGGTGTCTTGAGAATTGTATGGTTTGCCTTCACACCTGCTCTGCCCTCTGCTAGAATCTGTGCCCACTTAGCTGATTTATTACTACTCATCATAGGTTTTAGTCTAGTTGCTGCTCCTATACCATGATCCCTAGACGTTCTTCTATCTTAGCATTTCTCTCACCGTGTTGAACTTGTCTGAGCACAAGCTCTATGAGGGCAAAGACTGTCAAGGATACTTCAGAGAGGGGCTGCAGGGAGGGAGCACACCAGACATTAGGTGGTTTAGTGTGCACCAAACACAGTGTTAAGTGATACAGAAGTAGATGAACCATGCCCTCTGGGTTTCCGTATTATGGAGAAGATGCACAAAAATAATTATGACCAAATGGAATGATTGCTATAGAAGATAGGAACAAGTCTTGGGGAAACAGGATAAGCATAAGTCTACCTGAGGGTTGGAGAAAGGAATTCAGTTTTCAAAAACATTGGAATTGATTGGGCACTGGGCACAAAAGAGGAAGAACTTTGAAGAAAGGAATGAAGATGAAAATACTATTAGTTTTACAGTGGTCCATATATAAAGTTGTGTTTTCAAGGACACAATAGCTTAGAGGTAAAAGTACGGTTGCAGTAACAGCCACAACACAGTATTTCTGCGTTCTCTGTGGGAACCTCCTCCTAAAAGTTGTTGGGGGGTGGGGGGGAGTTGATGCCAGGAATACTCAGCAGGTTGATCGCTGGTCTTACAGCCCCAAGGTCCAAGAATTGAATCCTGGCCTGTGTGGACCCATGTGCTGAACTAGGATATGCCCCCAGTTCGGTTCTCACCAGGGTGAGCCTCCTATGTGGGAGGTCCCCTACCCCTCACCCTGTTCAGCTACCACCCCGTGTGTGCTTCCCATATGGGAGACCCCCAGCTGGTTCCTGCCCAGCACAGCCCCAAGCCCACCTGTGGAATGAAACCACACAGAAAATGACGTGCAACCATGGAGACTGCTCTGGGCCTTCCCCCTTCTCCCTGTCTGTCTCTGTCAAAAGCAATAAAAATAAATCTTAAAAAAAAAAAATTATCTTGGGTGTCTCACAATTTCTCTAAATTTTCATAAAATGGTCATTATGTTAATAATGCAAGCCCTTACAGGGCTGAGAAAATTCCAGTTGTCCTCCACTGATTTCTCCTAGAAAGGCAACTACCGGTAGTTGCTTTTGGTGAGCTAGGCTGTGATTAGTTTTGTTTTGTTTTTGTTTTTGTTTTTTGTGGTGGTCTGATTCATCCTAATCTACTCTCCCGTTGAGGTTGCCAGCCCTGTGCTTATATGTTTCTGTTCCAGGATATGGTCTTTAGTCTTAAAGCCATTGTGCCTCCATGTGTTAGCCCTGTCCATAATGGACTGGTGCTGCTCTGTGCCCGAGCTTTTCTGACTCCTGACCACTAGAGTGCACCCTCGCACCTCTTAGAAGCTACTTGCTGAGACGTCATCAAGATGGCGGCATGAGAGGAGCTTTTGAAACCTCTCCTGGAAAGACAACAATTTAAACAACTAAAGTCCAACCAGAGAATCCCTAAGCTGCACACATCCTCAGCTGAGGAACCTACTCTTCACAAGAAAATTCCTAAAGTTGAAGAAACGGAGGTGAGTAAGAGAGAAAGAAAGGGAGCCGTGTGGAGACACACTGCAGAGTGCGACCCAGAGACCCACCCAGGGACCCACCCAGAGGCTGCCCTGAGTCCAGCAGAGGAGAGACTGACGGAGGTGGCAGCGTGGGGACGCGGGTCCAGGAGCAAACAACTCTGGGCGGGTTGGAGGCCTGGAACGAACAGAGACGGAGGCGCAGACGCCAGAGCGCTGGGTGGACGGAAAAAGCGGGCTCGGCTGACAGTGGCGAGAGGCCCCAGTGGAAGGGCTGGGGGAGGTCCCAGCAGAAGCCAGAGATCAGTGTGGGTGACCGAAGTGAAGATCCGGTTGCTGGCACTTGAGTCTGGCGGCTGGAGCTGGGGGCCCACGGAGTGTGAGGCCGACAACGAGCCGGAGGCGGGTGTCCCAGTGGCTGGAGCACCGACATCGGGAGTGTGCTGGTGGCTGAGGTGCAAAGTGGCCCTCAGTGAGGTGAGGCCCCAACCGGAGCACTGCGTGGCCTTGGACACAGAGCCTGGCTGCTTCCCTTTGCTGTCTCCCAGGACTCGCCCTGCAGGCCTCGCCCATGGCGGGCCTTCAGTGTGAGCTGCTGCCTGGAAGCCACCATTACCCTGTGATACACTCAGACCTGCTCCTTTTCCAACCAACCCCGCCCCCACTTTTCCCACTGAAGCCAGCAGAGGGAAGCCACCATTACCCTGTGAAGCAAACATACCTACCCCTTTCCGAACAAGCCCTGCCCCCACTTGTCCTGTCCCACTGAAGCCAGCAGAGGGATCTAGGAGTGGCAACTTCTGACAGCAGTGGTATCTCAGGGGCATAGAATATCATTGCCCACCATACCTTCCAAAAGAGGAGGCGTTCAGAGACCAGGGCAACTGAGTCAAAGAGAAGCCCATCTCCTAGGAAGTCTCCCACTGTGAAAACAAAATAAATAAGAGGAAATATTACAAGACACTAACACCAGCTAGAAAGTAAAAAAATATATACCTCCACATCTACCAAGGGAAAAAGTCCTAATGTCTAGGAAACGAAACACTCCAGCAGCGATGAATACCCCTTTGAACAAAGGCGCTCAGAAAGAAAGAGAAAAATCTCCAGAAAAGGAACTTGAAGATATGGAATTATATGAGCTAAATGACAATTCAGGATTGCAATTATAAAAATATTCAAAGAGATCAGAGAAAACTGGCAGAGTACACAGAAGGAGCTAAATGATCTCAGAAACGAAATGGAATCTATGTAAAACTTGCAAATAGGAATTCTGGAGATAACACAAGAAAAGAAATGAAAAATGAAATAGCTAGCATAGGAAGCAGAGCTAACCAGAGGGAGGAAAGAATTAGTGAAATCAAAGACAAAAATTTGGAAATGTAACAGAAGAACAGAGAGACCTAAAAGCTAAAAGTAATGAAAGATATCCACAAGAACTATCTGACTTCATTAGAAAAAATAACATAAGAATAATAGGTATTCCAGAGGGAGCAGAGGACAAGATGGGCACAGAAAAGTTACGTAGACAAATAGTAGATGAGACCTCAAATCTATGGCAAGAACTGGAACCTCAAATTCAAGAAGGAAACAGGACCCCTAGCTACTTGAATCCTAAGACCCTCTCCAAGGCACATTATACTGAAGATGTCAAAGGTCAAAGACAAAGAAAGAATCCTCAAGGTAGCCAGAACAAAGAACACCATAACTTATAAAGGAAAGCCCATCAGACTCTCATCAGATTTCTCAATAGAAACTACAAGCCAGAGGGGAATGGAACAAAGTATTCAAAATATTAAAGGAGAAAAATTACCAGCAAAGAATCCTATACCCAGCAAAGTTATCCTTTAGATATGAAGGAGGAATAAAGACCTTGGCAGACATACAAAAACTGAAGGAATTCTTCAGCACAAAGCCAGCATTTAAAGAAATATTGGAAGAGGCGATTGGACCTGAAACAAAAGTAAATAGGGATAAACTGGAACAACAAAAATATAAAAGGGGGAGGAAGTAAAGACTTAAGTTTCCAAAAAGAATGGAAATAAGAAATATCCTTAACAAAAGGAACCACTGCATATATGAAACTTTCTTTTATATAAAGTTTATGGTAACCATTGAAAAAGGACTTAGAACTGGGACACATAAAAACAAAAGATGAGAATACAGAAAAAACAGTCATAAACACCATCAAACTAAAATAATCAATGGGAAGAAAAAGGCAAAGAAGCAATAAAATAAATAAATAAATAAAAGAGCTACCAGAAAACAAAAGATAAAATGGCTATAGAAAATTCTCATATATCAATCATCACCCTAAATGTAAATGGACTGAACTCACCAATAAAAAGACACAGAGTAGCAAGCTGGATTAAAGAACAAAAACCAACCTTATGCTGTCTACAAGAGACACACCTCAGCCACAAGGACAAACACAGACTCAAGGTGAAAGGATGGAAAAAAATACTCCAAGCAAATGGCATCCAGAGAAAAGCAGGTGTAGCCATACTTATATCTGACAAAGCAGACTTGAGGATCAAAAAGATAGTAAGAGACAAAGATGGACACTTCATAATGATAAAGGGGACAATACAACAAGAAGATATTACACTTATTAATATATATGCCCCCAACCAAGAAGCACAAAAACTTACATAGCAACTACTAACATCTAAAATAAGAAACTGACAAAAACACAATTATAGTAGGGGACTTAATCACCCATTGACAGCCATGGACAGATCATCCAAATAGAAAATAAACAAAGAAATATCAACTTTAAATGATACAATACAGCAAGTGGACATAATTGACATTTACAGAACACTTCATCCTAACACACAGGACTATACATTCTTTTCCAGTGTACATGGAACATTTTCAAGGATAGACTACATGCTGGAACACAAAGCTAGCATCAGCAAATTTAAGAAGATAGAAATCATACCAAGTGTATTCTCTGATCACTAAGCTTTGAAATTGGAGATCAACTACAAAAAGAAAGCAGGAAAAACCACATATACATGGAGATTAAACAACATGTTATTAAAAAATGTCTGGATCAAAGATGAAATAAAAGAAGAGATTAAAAAATACATAGAAACAAATGACAATGAAAACACAACATACCAAAATTACTGAGATGCAGCAAAAGCAGTAATAAGAGGTAAATTTATATCACTACAGGCCTTTCTCAAGAAACAAGAAAAATTACAAGTAAACAGCCTAATATCACATCTTTAAGAACTAGAAAAAAAAGAACAGAAAACACCCAAAGCCAGCAAAAGGAAGGAAATCATAAAAATTAAAGCAGAACTAAATGAAATAGAGAATAAAAAAAAAATAGAGAACATTAATACAACAAAGAGCTGGTTCTTTGAAAAAATTAATAAAATTGACAAACCCCTGGCTAGACTCACCGAGGGAAAAAGAGAAAACACATAAATAACCTGAATTAGAAATCAAAGAGGGAAAATTACAACGGATACCACAGAAATACAAAGGATCATACAAAAATACTATGAAGGACTATATGCTACCAAATATTGCAACCTAGAAGAAATGGACAAGTTTTTAGAAACATATAGTCTACCTAGACTGAATCAAGAAAAATTGGATAACCTAAACAAACCAGTCAACAGTAAGGAAATTTTAAAAACCATCCAAAACCTTACCAAAAGCAAGAGTCCAGGACCAGATGGTCTCACTAACAAGTTTTACCAGGCATTCAAAGAGGAACTGACACCTATCCTTCACAAACTTTTCCAAAAAATTGAAGAAGAGGCAATACTTCCCAACTCATTCTATGAGGCCAACATTACCCTAATACCAAAGCCTGGCAAGGACATCGCAAAAAAAGAAAACTATAGGCCAATATCTCTGATGAATACTGATGCAAAACTCCTAAACAAAATACTAGCAAATAGAATACAACAATGCATTAAAAAGATTATACATCACAATCAAGTGGGATTCATCCGAGGGGCACAAGGATGGTTCAACACATGCAAATCAATCAATGTGATACATCACATAAAAAAAATTAAAAATAAAAACCATATGATTATATCAATTGATGAAGAAAAAGCATTCAACAAGATACAACATCCATTCATGATCAAAACACTTAATAAAATGGGTATAGAAGGAAAATACCTCAACATAATAAAGGCCATATATGACAAACCCTCAGTGAATATCATACTGAATGGGGAAAAACTGAAACCTTTTCTTCTAAAATCAGGAACGAGACAGGGATGTCCCCTGTCACCATTGCTATTCAACATAGTGCTAGAAGTCCTAGCCAGAGCCATTAGGCAGGAAAAAGAAATAAAAGGCATTCAAACTGGAAACAAAGAAGTTAAACTGTCACTTTTTGCAGATGATATGATTCTTTATGTAGAAACCCCCAAAGACTCCACCAGAAAACTGTTAGAAATAATAAATGAATACAGTAAAGTTGCAGGATACAAAATCAATGTACAAAAATCCACAGCTTTTATATACACAAACAATGAAACTTTAGAAAAAGAAATGAGAAAAATGATACTGTTTGCAATCAAAACAAAAATAAAATACTTAAGAATAAACTTAACAAAGAAAGTGAAGGAGTTATACACAGAAAACTATGTAAGACACTATTAAAAGAAATTGAAGAAGATACAAAGAAATGGAAGGGTATTCCATGTTCATGGATTGGAAGAATCATCATAGTTAAAATGGCCATATTACCCAAAGCAATATAATGCAATTCCCATCAAAGTCCCACAGACATTTTTTCAAGAAATAAATAAAAAAAATTATCAGATTCATATGGAACCACAAAAGGCCCTGAATTGCCAAAGCAATCCTCCGAAAATAAAATAAGTCTGGAGGCAGCTTGATATTGGCAGAGAAACAGACATACAGACCAATGGAACAGAATCGAAAACCCAGAACTAAACTCACAAATATATGGACAGATAATCTTTGACAAAGGAACAAAAAATATACTATGGTGAAAAGAAAGACTCTTCAGTAAATGGTGCTGGGAAAATTGGAAAACCACATGCAAAAGAATGAATCTGGACTGTGAACTGTCACCATATACCAAAATTAACTCAAAGTGGAATAAGGACCTCCATATAAGATCCTAAACTATAAAATGCATAGAAGAAGGCATTAGCACTAAAGTTATAGACCTTTGGCTCAGAGAGCACTTTATGAACTTGACCCCAAAGACAAGGGAAGTAAAAGCAAAAATAAATGAATGGGACTATATCAAACTAAAAAGCTTCTACACAACAAAGGACACTATCAACAAAGTAAAAAGGAAACCAACCGAATGGGAGAAAATATTTTCAAACAATGCCTCTGATAAGGGGCTAATATCTAAAATATATAAGAACTCATACAGCTCAACAACAGAAAAACAAATGATCCAATTAAAAAATGGGCAGAAGACCTAAACAGGCACTTCTCTCCTGAAGACATACAAACAGCCAACAGATACATGAAAAAATGTTCAACATCGCTAGCAACTACTAGGGAAATGCAAATTAAAACCACAATGAGATACCACCTCACACCTGTTAGAATGGCTATAATCAACAAGACAAGGAATAACAAGTGCTGGAGAGGCTGTGGACAAAAAGGAACCCTCATACACTGCTGGTGGGAATGTAAATTGGTACAACCACTGTAGAAGGCAGTGTGGAGATTCCTCAAAAAACTAGGAATGGAATTGCCCTATGACCCAGCAATCCCTCTCCTGGGTATCTACCCAAGAAACCGGAAAAGCTTAATCCACAAAGATATATGTACGTACCCCAATTGTCAGGAGTGGGCTGGTGGGTTAGACAATACACTCACCGGCCGCTGAGGTCAGTTGGCAAGAATGGAAAGACATGTCTGAGAAATTTCCTCACCTTGTATGGCTCCGTGGGATGGCTGGTTAGTCAATGACGGGTAAGATTCCTCAGGGAGGAACAACCTAAGACAGGCACAGTTGCATAGGGGCCATCAGAATAATATATGGGGAGCATATGAGGCACAGATCCTCATCCCCCCCAACTCTCTACAGGGATTTCTCTTGCCCTTTCCCCTCAAGGAGTTATGGGCAGGTACTGGAATGTTTCTGCTTGGCTGGAGCACAACTAACTCCGGGGCCTTGGAGATAGGCAGAACTCCACTGACCTTCAAGACTTGGATTTGATATGGTTTATTATTTATCTTTAGTGTACCAGTAAGTTCTTTTCCCAAGAATGCTCTGACCATTTTGTCATCCAATCATTGCTGTTTTGCAGTAAGATAAACAATTGCTCTGTAGACGTGATATCTCTGCTTAGTCCTGAGAAGAAGAATCTCTGTTTTGTGTCAATTTAATTTTTACTTTGTAGCCATGTAGCTGTGCACGTACTCTTTTACTATATAAAAAGTTGTAAAAATAAACTCGGGGCTGCAGTATGATTGCATGTTGACAGTCCTCCCAATCCCATTCTCTTTGATTTTCTTTAATCCTCATGCTTTGCTCCAGATGGTTCATACTTGACGGCAGGCTCCGTCACCCAATGTTCATCACAGCACTGTTCATGGTCAAGTCGTGGAATCAACCAAAGCGGCCTCTGATAGATGACTGGATAAAGAAGTTGTGGTACATTCATACAATGGAATACTGCACAGCAATAAGAAAAGATGAAATACAGCCATTTGTGACAACATGGATGGACCTTGAACCCATCTTATTAAGCGAAGTAAGTCAGACTGAAAGAATCAAGAAACATATGACCTCACTTATAGGTGGAATATAAAACTGAAAGGAACAAAGAAACAAAGACTCATGGACACAGTCGATAGTTTAGCGGTTACCTGAGGGAAAGAGGGGAGGTGGGTGGGAGATGGGTGGCGGGGAGTAGGGAGGGAGAATCAAACATACAGTGATGGAAAGTGAGCTGATTCTGGATGGTAAGCACATAATGTGATGTGTAGACAATATAATGTAGCATTGTACACCTGGAAACAATGTAACTGATATCAATTAACGTCACCCCAATAAATTTAACAGAAAGAAAGAAAGAAAGAAAGATAGAAAGAAAGAAAGGAAAGAAAGGAAAAGAAGCTACTTGCTGGATGCCCGTTCACGTTCCTTTAGTTCTGAGCAATGTTCTACAAGCAGGTCTGGTACAAAGATAGCACCTTCAGCTTTGGAGAGGCCAGGACAGTGCAGAATGAGTGACCAAACCTAGAGATGCTTCCTTGGCCACCTGCCATGTCATATGGTCACTATCATAAGCCATTGGGGTGATAAAGCATCTTCCTCCATACCCACCCCAAAATCACTCCAAATAAACACACAATCTATTTGAAAACATGGTTTGGAATAGTTTTAAGTACATTTCTTAGGGCCCACTCCTCTTCCAATCAGATTGTAATCTATGAGCCCCTCTATAAAAAAATGCTGGAGTGGCCATGTCCCAGGAGAAACCCTGGCCAGTGCCCTCATGACCATATTGAGATTTCTAGTCTCCATCCAGGCAAGTGGGGGTGCCAGAGCTATTGTAGTATGTAGTCCTGGGGCGCCTATAAGAGAGCCTGGCCTCTCCACATGGTACTACAGTTTTGGGCAGGTGAGTGAGAGACACCAACCTCTGGAGGTTAGAAGAATATGGTACAGGGCAGGATCAAGTCCACTCCCAGGTAAGACTGCTCAGCCAATTGGGTGCTCAAGAGATGGGTTGAGGTAAGGGCTAGCTGAGAATGGAAAACCCAAGTTCAGACCTAAAAATTCAGCTGGAGTGGGAACACACTTACTAGATTCCTTGAAAGCGAACATGTGGCAAGGGCTTGGAGAATGTAGTTTATGTATAAGACTATCTCTTAGATTCCTAGGGTTGCTATAAAAAGTACCACAAACTTGATGGCTTAAAAAAAACAGAAAATGTTTTAAAGATTTATTGTTATTATTTATTTATTTTTGAAAGATTTATCTTTATTGTTTTTGATAGTGAGAGAGAGAGATACAGAGACAGAGAAGGGGGAGGGCCCAGAAGAGTCTCCATAGTTGTACATCATCAGTTTTTCCAGTTTCATCCCACAGGTGGGCGCAGGGCTGCACCAGGCAGGAACTGGGCCGGGGTCTCGCCCCGGTGAGAACTGAACTGGGGGCACTCCTCAGTTCAGCATATGGGTCCGCATGGGCCGGGGCCGAGATTTGATCCTCGGTCCCTGGGGCTGCAAAGTGAGCACTCAACCCACTGAGCCATCCCAGCTTCCCCTATTTTATTATTTTTGACAGAGAGAGAGAGAGAGGAGAGGGAGGGTCCAGCGCAGTCTCCATAGTTGCACATCATTAATTTTCGACATGGTTTTATTCCACACAGGTGGGCTCAGGGCTGTGCAGGGTGGAAACTGGGCCAGGGGCCTCCTGCATGGGAAGCCTGCCCCAGTTCATCATACAGGTCTGCACGGGCTGGGACTGGGCCTCGATTCTTGGACCCTGGGGCTCCAAGGTGAGCACTCAACCTGCTGAGCCATCCTGGCATCCCCTAAAATAACAGAAATTTATCTGTTGTTCTGGAGACTAGAAATTGAAATCAAGCTGGCTCCTTAGCTGTGCCTTTAATAGGCCACTCTCACTTCGTACCCTTTATTTCCAGGTAATAAAGTATATGGTAAGACCCCTTGTTTTACAAAACCAGGCAGACATCCTTTACTATAAAACAGACCCTTCAGCTGAGACTTCACGATGTAGGCTCTCAGGTTAATAATTACGGCCTAGTGCTGTTGGAAAAGCACAACAGACATAGAATACAAATGCATATTCAGAAAAGTTTTCAATTCTAGGAAGGACACACTGCCGCCCTATCCAGGATGAAAAGAGTCTGATGTACTCAGTTCACCTCCAAGTGCTGGGTGGGCTCCAGGAATGACTGCATACATGAGCGTCCAGCCTCTGGCTGCAGGTTGCTAGGCTCTGAAATGAATACTTAGGCACACGTAATTTATTAAGGAAGTGCCTCAGCAGTGTGATCATAAATGATCAACAACTGGCTCTTCAGAAAGAAAAACTGTAAAGCCTTGATTCATAGCATTTGCCAATTTCCATGACTACTCCATGGTGAACTGGCCATTTTAGAGCTACTGACATGATGTTCCTGAACATGGAGCTGGAAAGAGGTGCTAGCAATTGACCCAGCAATAGCTCCAGCACATCACTGACATGCTCCTACAGGAGACAAGGAAAGGAGTGGGTGCAGGAGGACAAGACATAGGAGAAGGTGAAGCAGGAGTGTGATCTCAAAGTCCCACACAAGTTAGTTAACCGGATCCTATGGGCAGACTCAAGTACAAGTTACACCCAAGGCAAGAATGCAGCTCCTTGATTCTCTAGCACCTGTGTCAGGTGTTAGGCAAGGGCTAGGTATAAGCAAATTCCTAGGTATTTGCTGCTCTTTGTGTGGGTGAGCAAAGTGGATTTAGCAGTAGGAAGACAATCCTCAGAAGAAGAGGTACAGGTATGGGGTTTTAGAAGCAAAAGTACATCTAAGTTGTTGGTGAAAGTGGAAGGTGGATAGGACATACATAAGAGCAATAAAAAGGGATCCAAGATGATCTGAATGAAGCATCAATGTCTACTACACCGTCTCATTTACTGCAGGGCATCACTATATCCAAACTGCAGAGGGTGAACAGAGCATGTGTATTAGATCTGCTCCAGATGCTGTTGCCATAGCATTCAATTGTGAGTCATGGGAGGGTGCTCCCAGGTCAATAAGCTCTCCCCTATCTAACCTTATATTCCACTCCCCCCAGCCCACTCCCACCTGAACATCTTCAAGCTTGGCTCATACATTTCTTCTCTCTGTTCCTACTAGTAAGAACAGTAGACAGGGTTCAAGCAGAGAAGCAGAACCCTCTGTCCAAAAGATGACAAAGTCCTTTGTCTGTCTCTGGCTGAGGTGTATTTCCCTTCTAGATGAGTCACACTCCCCTTCTGATATCAATACTGAGATGAAAATTTACTATTTACACCTCTTGTATGAGATGGCAAGGGGAAGTGAGAGAAGGAAACATACTGTTTAGTATATACACAAACATTCATATTAGGGGGGGAAGAGTGCTTTCTACTGGCAAAGGAGGACCAGCACAATATAGGGGTTCAATGTCCACAACTTCATCATGTGTCATCCCTATTTTCAGGGCTGCAATGAAAGGTCTTTCTTAACTTCCATGACCTCAGCTTCTCCAGAATGTGTGGGATGTATAGTAGCTTTCCTAGAGCTCTCAAACCTGGCTCAGGACACCTGGCCTTGGGCTTCCTATTTGTGCTTTTAGGGGTGTCAGGGTTTGGAGGAGAGACCTCGACTGCTGGTGCTGAACTAGCATCGGTGGAGTGGGATACTGCTGCTGGAGCAGGACCTGTCTTCCTGAAGAAATCCCTTTTTGGTCCTACTGTCCTTCCATCAGTTCTTCAGAGAAAGGACAGCCTTGGAGGTTTGTCTTGTGGCTTCTGGTTCTACAGTGTCTGAGAAGTACCAAAAATTCCACACATTCTCCAGATAGGGAAGTTCACCCTTCACTCCTACCCAGACAGTAAAATAAGGCTTCACACACTTGTGACAAGATGATTCTGGGTCCCCATATCTCACCCCTGAGGTCATGGCCATGCAAGAGTCTCACCATGAAGATGTGGTTCAGGACCAGGAGTTGTTTGGGAGTCAGTGCATATATGTCCGTCTGTAAATCCCACAAGGGAGTATCAAGTGTCTGCTTGCTATCTGCAGCATTCTGTTAAGGACCTGGCCCTTGATAAATACTGGTTAATGATGTATTTGGGCAGCTGAGAGCCATGGAAAACCAGTGACTACAGAAATGACTATTCCACATGGTGGCAAACTCCAAAACTATTGAGACCATCAAGTTATGGGTGCAACAAGTGCTCGGCCAGTTGCAAACCTTGTAACCAAGGGTTAAGCAAGTCTAATTACACCGGAGTTGACCCTAATCCTGGGATTAGCGTAGCTGAACCCCTACTGCTCTGCACTCCACCTCCAGGGAACGTAAGCGCCTCCTCCCGCCCCAGGTCCCAGCGTGGTACCGCAGCCTCTCCACTACAGCTGCACTTCAAGGGCCTTCTTAGGCTTGCATGGCCTGTGTAGAGAGATTAGACCTGTAAATCCCAGCAGCCCGCAGCCCACGTTGGGGGAAGGGAACGAGAAGCGGAGTAGGCTGGAAGGCGCTGGCCAGGTCTCCGCCCCAACGCAACCCAGCCTGCAGACTGGGTTCTCCTCAGCCTGTCTCCCCTTGAGCCACCCTCAGCCAGGTGTGGACAAAGAGGCCCTCTGCTATTTGAGCCAACACAGCTGGATTTAATGAAGGGAAGAGGGGAAGCCGGGTTGGCTCAGTGGGTTAAGCTCTCACTTTGCAGCGCCAGGGACCAGGGATCCAATCCCGGCCTGGCCCGTGCGGACCCATATGCTGAACTGGGAGCTCCCCCAGTTCAGTTCTCTCTCTATCTCTGTATCTCTCTCTCTGTCAAAATAAATAAATAAATATTAAAAAAAAAAAATGAAGGGAAGAAAGCACAAAGAACAATAAACAAATGAATAGCCTAGAAATAGGAAAGTTTACAGAGCTTCGTCTTGGGAACCCAAGGGGATCACAATATGCTAAATAGCGGGGCCAAGGGAATTCCGTGGGGAAGGAGAGAGGGAGAAGTGGATTCCCCTCGGGTAATGAAAGGACCGAGTCCCGACAGTTTTAGGAAAGGGGATTCCAAGCGGTTAAAGGACTTCATGCTGAGGGGGTGGTAGGAGAGAAGGGGCGGGGAGACGAAAGGGAAATCTTCGAAATTCCGGTGATGGGTATTCCCCTTCCTGGGGGTGGGGGGGGAGGTGAATGAATGAAGACCTCCCACCGCGCCGGAAAGAAGGGGGCATCTCTGTAGAGGGGAATACGACTACGGGGAGTGCGGGAGAACCGGCAGCCTCTCATCGGTTCCTGTCCCGGGAAGGTTTGAAAGCACAGTGCCCTACAGACCCGAAAAAGATGGAGTGGTTGCCATGGCGACGCAGAGCACACCTCGGAAATAAACAGGCAGTCCAGGCTGCAGCAGCCGCGCCCCCGCGGGACTCGGCGCCGGGGAGGGGCCCCTCGGGCCAGGGTCCCCGCAGCCCGCGCGCCCCAGCCATTGGCAGAGCCGGAGGCCCCCCCCGGGGGAATGGTACAGTCCTCCGCCCGCGCGCTGGCGGGGCCCGCGAGCCTACGCAGCCTGTGCCCCCGCCCGCGGAGCCGGGAGCGGCGCGAGGAGGCGGCGATGGAGGCAGTCAGCGGCCACCGAACCCTGTCCTACAGCCGCTGGAGCTACGACAGGTAGGGCGGGCGTCTGGGGATGGGCTCCGCCAGGACCCTCCGGGTGGCCCTGCGTGGACGTCAGTTGACGGTCTCACTGTTGCGGGAGAAGCCGGCGTCCCCGGGATGACTGCGCACGTGAGCGCCCAGACCCCTGGAGGGGACTCGGACCCTCGCGCACCCGCGATGTCGGTCCCGAGAGCCTCGGATATCCGAAACCGGAGCGGAGGGAGGTGTCCTCGCACCTGCGGGGCAAAGCTGTCGGAGGTGGGAGCTGGAGCCGAGCGAAAGCGCGCGAAGGGGCTGCGGGGCGCTGGCGCGCCGAGTGGGACGAGGAGGGTGACCCTCGGCTCCAGGCCGCTGCGCCGGACGCCGCCACCGGGGCTGTGCCCTGCGGGACCCTCGGCGGGGAGGTGGTTGGTCTCAGGAAGGCGGCGCCCTACCGGCCCCGCGGGGGTGCAGAGCGGCTGCCCGCGTGGGCGGGTTGGAGCCGCGCTGCCCAGGCACTGGTCTCGGAGGAAGGAATCATCTTTCCTGGGGAAATGAGAAAAATAAGGACAACAGAGTTGGTCATAAAGCGCGATAGATTTATTACGAGATTTCTAGCTTCTCGTTTGTGTTCAGTGCCATCCCTCTTATTAAAATGAAACCATGGTAGTAGATAGATTTTCGTTGTTTTTAAAGTTAGTAACCCCATGTCGACCTCCAGAATTCTGGAGTTAAATTTTCTGACCCCTAGTCCTAAAGGGTGAGGGCTGGAAGAGAAACTTCATTAACCCGGCTGCTCTCACGTCCCTGAAGACCTGCTTCCTGCGGCTGCCTTTCCCTTCACTCTGCTAACAACCGTCCTGCATTTCTGACGGTCCTTGTTTTCCAAGACTCAGAGGAACAGGTGTTTCTCCTACCCCAGACTAACTCCTCTTGCACCCTTCCTTCCCCTCCCATTGACCCCATCCTCACCTCCCTTCTCCAGCCTCATTGCCCCTTCTTTACTGGCGATCTCTACGCAGCCTGTAAACCTATTCAAGTTTGTCCTGTCTCCCTCCTCAAGATGAGGTGGCAACTGGGCCACCTGTTCCTTTGCTTTCATTGCCTTCTTTGCGTAAAAATATCTGATTCTGTGCCCTCACCAACTCTTATTGCACAGTCCTATCAATCTGCTTGCTGACAGCTCACAATCCCAGTGACGTTTTGAAAAGCAGTGCTCTCTGTGGAGAGGAACTCTAAAATGACCGGAATATTAAACTTAAAATAACAAAACCTTCAAGCAGGAGTGTCCAAACTTTTGGCTAACCTGGGCCACATTGGAAGAAGAATTGTCTTGGGGCACACATAAAATGCACCAACACTAACGATAGCTGAGAAGAAAAAAAATCACAAAAATTTTTTATAATGTTTTAAGAAAGTTTACGAATTTGTGTTCGGCGACATTCAAAGCTGTCCTGGGCCACGTGCAGGTTGCAGGTTGGACGAGCTTGGTTCAAACTTGTGTTCTGATCCCAAATCACATTCATTCCCTTATTAACAAACAATGTATTGAGTGCAAACTATGTGCTGAGACTTAGAGATAAGGAGATAAAAAGACATAATTCCTTCCCCTAGATGAGCTCACAGTCTAGATTCTAGTAAAAATAAGTGGTAGCATATGCCAAAGGAAAATTTTAAGTTTGCATAATTCTATGTCATACCTAAACTTTTTCCTGTAAAAATTATAAATAAATAAAAGCAGCTGTTAATAGTTAACCATTACTTTCCAACCCTGTTCTCTGGTTTCTGCCCCCACCACATCTTTGAACCTGGGAAACCTCTCTCCTTTAGGCCTCCATTTAAGTTGACCTCTCTGCCTTCCCATTCCCAGGGAATCACTGATTTGATTTGTTTGCATTTCCTCGGACTTGATATAGATGGAGTCATTCAGTATGTACTCTTTTTTTGGTCTGGCTTCTTTCATGTAGCAGTTACTTTGATAGTCTTTCATGTTGTTACATGAACTGGTAATTCATTTCTTTTTATTGCTGAGTAGTAATTATGTGGAGATGCCATGATTTATTTATCCATTCACCTGGTGGTAGACACTTGGGTTGCTTCCATTTTTGTCTTTGTGACTTTATGTACAAGTTTTGTATGGGTAAATACCTAGGAGTGAACTGGTTGGATCATATTGTAGGTGTACATTTAACTTCTTAAGAAACGGTGTAACTTTTCCAAAGTGGTTGTACCATTTTACATTCCCAAGAGCAGTGTATGAGAGTTCCAGTTCCTCCACGTCTTTGAGACAACTTGACATGGTCAATCTTCTTAATTTTAGCCATTCTAATAGGCATGTAGTGGAATATCACTGGGATTTTAATTTGCCTTTCCCTAATGACTAATGATATTGAGCATCTTTTCATGTGCTTGTTTGCCATCGATATCTTTTCTTTGGGGAAGTATCTGTTAAAACCATTTCCCCATTTTTTTTATTGAGTTGTTTTCTTATTCTAGAGTTTTGAGAGTTCTTTTTATATTCTTGATATATATCCTTTATCAGATTTATGACTTGTAAATATTTTCTCCAAATCTGTGCCTTTCTTTTTATTCTCTTATAATATTTTGAAGAGAAGAAGTTTCTACTTTTGATGCAGTCCAATTTATCAATTTGGTCTTTTATGGATTATGCTTCTGGTGTCATATCTAAGAAATCATTGCCTAACTAAAAGTGATGAAGGCTTTCTCCTAGGAATTTTCTAATTTTAGATTTAACATATTAGGCCTGTGCTCCATTTTGAGTTAGCTTTTGTATATGGTATAATGTTCATTTTAAAAAAGATATCCAATTGTTCAAGCACCATTTGTTGAGAAGACTTCTTTTTTGCACCTTTATTGAAAATCAGTTATCCTTAATGTAATTTATTTCTATACTCGATATTCTACTCCTTTGGTTTACTTGTCTTTTTCTTGACACCAGTGCTACACAGTTTTTTGATTACTATATAGCTTTGTAATAAGTCTTGGAAGTAGATTGTTTAGGACTTTCAGCTTCATTCTCTTTTTATTTTGTTTTAGCAGATGCCCATTTATTACTCCACAGTTGTAAAGATCCCTTTCTAGTTATTGCAGTGTTTGTGGCCCTGCCCAAGGCCCATCTTCAGCCCAGAATCAAGCTACTTGACAAGTAAAATCAAAAGGTTGCTTGGTGAGTGTGGAGTCAAAACAAGAGAGAAGGAATGGTTTAGACAGGATCCTTCACCCAAGCCCTGGAGAAACCAGGATGCTCTTCTTTTTCAAACTTGCCCTGGAGAAACCAGGATGCTCTTCTTTTTCAAACTTGCCCTGGCTGTTCTAGGTCCTTTTCAATTTCACATTAATTTTAAACAAGATTTTCCAGTTCTTAAAAAAAAAAAAAAGCCTACTCAGACTTTGATTAGGATTGTGTTGAATCTATAGATCAATTTGGGGAGAGTTGACTCTTGATATTTTCTTGATATTGGGCCTTCCAACCCATATTTTGTAGTTTTCAGTGTATGAGTTTTTCACCTCTTATATAATATCTATTGCAAAATAGTGCATTTTTTTCAATAATATTGTAAATGTTATTTTAAAAATTTCATTGTCCAGTTGTTGATTACTAGTGTATAGCAATATGATTGGGTTTTTTTGTGGATACACCTCAATAAAGCTGGAGGAGGGGATGCTGGGATAGCTCAAGAGATTGAGCACTTGCCTTGCAACAGTGAGGTCAAGGGATTGAATGTTGGACCTGGCCCATGTAAACCCATATGCTGAACTGTGGTGCAGCTCGTAATCGCTGAGATGGTGGCAAAGATTATTGCTTCCCATGCAGAAGGCCCCCAGTTCCGTTCCTTCCCTGAGCGGTCCCACATCCACCTGTGTGGAATGAAACTATGTCACAACTAGTGATGTACAATTATGGAGACTGCTCTGGACCCTCCCCCTTCTCTCTCTCTCTCTGTCTCTCTTCTCTCAAACAAAATAAATCTTAAAAAAAAAAAGCTAGGGGAAAAAAATCAAACTAATAATAATAACATCAATGAAAATAACATCAATAATAACATCAATAGCATTAAAATGTCCAGACTATTAATAATAGCCCAAATCTGGAATCATTCCAAGTGTTCATCACAATGGTATAGAGGATAGTGGTAAATTCGTATAGTAGAAAACGCATACCAATGAGAACAAACAAACTGCACTGCATGCAAAACCATGGATGAATCTACTATTAAGCTAAAAAAGGAAGACACAAAAGTTTAAAATCAGCAAAACGAATTTCTGCTATTAGAAGTCAGCCTGATGGAAGTGAGGATGGTGGTAATCCTTGTGTCTGGCAGCAGTGGCTAGGAGGGTTTCTGATCACAAGAGTGTATCCACTTGGTGAAAATTCACCAAGCTTGTCACAAATGACTTGTGCATTTTATTTCATATGTAGGTTATAGGTCAATCGAAAGTTGATTAGACAAACAAAAAGATGGTCAGAGAACATGAATAGACATTTTTCTGAAGAAGGTATACGAATGGCCAATAATCACATGAAAAGTACTCAACATCATTAGTCATTAAGGAAATGCAAATCAAAACCACCATGAAAAACCATTTCACACATTCTAGGATGGCTGTAATAATAACAGTATTTTAGATCAGAAAATAAGAGGTGTTGGTGAGGATGTGGAGAAATGAAAATCTGCATATATTGCTGGTGGGAATGGAAAATGGTGCAATCCCTGTGGAAAACCATTTGGTCATTCCTCAAAAAGCTAAACATAGAATTACTGTATGGTCCAGCAATTCTACTTCTAGGTATACACCCTCAAAAAATTGAAAACAAGGACTGAAACAGATATTTGCAGATTAATGTTCATTATAGCAGTTTCATTATAGCCAAAAGGTAGAAACAACCCAAATATCCATCAACAGATTGATGGGTAAACAAAATGTGGCATATACATACAATAGAATATTATTCAGTCACAAAAGGAATAAAGTTTTCATACATGCTTACAATAAGGATCAACCTTGAAAACGTACGCTAAGTGAAATAAACCAAACACAAAAGAATGAATATTGTATGAATCCACTTACATGCAATATCTAGAATAGGGAATTAGTAGAGACAGAAAAATTAGAGGTCATGAAGAGCTGGGGAGAGGGATGAATAAGGAGTAACTTCTTAATGAGTACAGAGTTCTTGTTTGGGGTGATGAAAACTTTTGGAAATAGCTACTGGTGATGGTAATACAACACTGTGAATGTTACTGATGTCACTGAATTGTATACTTAGAAATTATTGAAATTACTAATTTTATGTTATATATGAACTGGAGTGTGACCCCCTGTCCAGTTCTAGCCAGGGTGAGCCTCCCATACAGGAAGTTCCCAGCCTGCTTCCCGCCCTGCACACCCCCAACCCACCAGTGTGGAACGAAACCATGTTGAAAACTGATGATGTACAACTATAAAGACTGCCCTGGGCCCTCCCCCTTCTTTCTGTCTTTCTCTCTATCAAAACAATAAAAAATAAATCTCAAATGGTCTTAAGCCTTAGTTTCCCCATCTATAAAATGGGGGTGATGATTTTCTTACGGTGGAGGATGAGAATGAAATAATTCCATGTGTACATTTTTGGGTGAATTGTGAATTAGCAGAAACAGACCATACACATATCTGCTACGTCAGGCCTAGGCAGATTTTTTTTTAGGGCAAGGGCTACTTCTCCAAGTGTCGTGGTCCATTAGCTATTTACTTTATTATTTAGGCAGTCCCTCCAAAGTTGTTGGGTGACCCACTGGTGGACCATGATCGGCGTCTTGCCCAGCCCTGTGCTATAGGGTTGGGAAAAGTGAAGTTCTTGATTAAATTGGCCTGGAGCTTATTGGAGACAAGGGGGCCATGGTAGTCAGGAGTCTCTTCAACATATCTTCATGTAATTTTCTTCTGGCCCCTTAGTTTCCAAATAGGACAGGCAGTTGCTGGTGATACTCTCCATACAGGGAGGTTTCTGTCACGTTGAGAAAGTAGCCAAATTCTTATTGTAAATGTAGCCCTTTTGTGCTAAGGCTTACTTTACCATTCTGAGAGAACTTGACACTAACAAAATCTATGCTTCTGTTTTCAAAAATTAGGCTCTCTTGGTTCTTGCTCCTAACCTTATGTCAGCAAAGCCCCCTTCTTTTGGCTGGAGTGGGGCTGGGGTGAGAGGGGAAACCAGAGTGAGTGCCTAGAAGATGCTACCTAACCGTGGCTCTGGCTTCTGCTTTCTAATGTTCCAGAAAGTTGTTCCTATTCCTTCAGAATATTCAAATCATTGGCGCAGTATATGGGTGACCTTGGGAAAACTACTGAACTATGAGCCTCTCATTTCCTCATTTTTAAAATGGGCATAGTAATATACCCATCTCATAGGGTTGTTGTGAGGATTAAATTGTTAATATATGTAAGGCTTAAGAAATGTAGAAGAATGCTTGTAGGGGATGCCGGGATAGCTAAGTTGAGCGCTTGCCTCACAATCGCGAGGTCCAGGGTTCGATTCCCAGCCCTGGCCCATGCAGACCATATGCTGAACTGGAACACAACTCCTGGGATGGCTCAGTGGCTAGATTCTTGCTTCCCAAGATGGAAGCCCCCCAGTTGGGTTCCCACCCCATGGGGCCCCACATCTACCTGTGTGGAATTAAACTATGTCACTACCATGCAACTATGGAGACTACTCTGGGCCTTCTCCACTTCTCTCTTTCTCTCTCACCTTCTCTCAAATAATAAAAATAAGCCTTAAAAGAAAAAAAAAGAAAGAATGCGTGGGATAGTTTCCGGCACATAAGTAGTGCTGCTTAATTGTTAGCTATTGTTATTGCCTGGCGCAGAGCAGGGCTCTACCACTAATATCAGGACTTTTTGTCAATTGAATCTGGAAGTTAGGCCATTCCTAGATAGAGATATATAGGTGTGGTGACCCACCGGGCCCTGCCCCAAGGTACTCAGGAGCTCTGCGCAGAGTAGGCAGGAGAGCAGGGGAGACCAAGATGAGTAAGCACTGCCTTAAGGGAGGCAATCCAGGTACTGAAGAGGCATAACTAATAAAGACCCAGTGGGAACCAGTTGGGACCAGTTGGGTGTGAGGGGCATGGTTACAGGATCTCCAGGTCAAGGGCAGATGGGCACCCTGGGGCTAGAGACTTTAGCCAGTGCTTGAGGCCTGGGTGGCAAGGCTCAGCTTCCCCAGGAGGGACTGGGCCTTTAGCCCCAGTTGGGAATTCATACATAGACGAGGACACTGAGACAGAACCCTGTGCCACAGCGGAGTGTGCAGGGATGAGCCAGCTTACTCCAGTCCCACCTGCTGGTGGATCAGAATCCGAGAAGCTGGCCGGGCCTGGGCAGCAGCCGGGCAGAGCTGGCCTGCAGCCAGGCGGACCACCATGGCATGTCGGTTCTCTAGCAACTTACGCGGCGAGAAGGGGGTGGTGCTTTTACTGTCTACACTGGGTTCTGTGGCGCAGGCAGATGTATTGGAAAGAGCACAGGATTTGATTCTGGCTGCCCTGTTAGTCCCCATTCTGGATCTGGGGCAGCACAGTGACTCTCTGGGCACGTTTCCCTTGAAGTTGAAGGGGCTGGCGGTTGCCTGAGCAGTCTTGTAGTTCTGGGGTTCTGTGAGTACATGACCTGTGGCCTCAGTGCTTGTTCTGTGATTAGAAAGGCTGGGGTGGAGGGATGAGAACAGGGCAGGCTTGGGAGTGGAGGCCTGGGGATGACCACCAGAGCTGGGTGCTTAGAGGCTCTGCTTTGTCCCCAAGTTTTTGGAATACAGCTCCTTTTCTTTTGATGGATTTCTAGCAGTCAGGACAAAGAGGAGCAGACCGGGTAGTGGAGATGGGAATGATGGTACTGGTGACAGTGGAGGAATAGCTCTGGAGGTGACAGTGGGGTGGTGGGGTGATCTGCCGCCCCCCCCACCCCCGCCCCATGCAGCTGGTATGTTTGGGGCTCAGGGTGATGAGTGGAGTCAGTCTTGGAGGTGAGACAAGGACTTTCCATCCCTGTAGGACTTGTTCACACTGAGGTTTCCCAGGTAGGGTATTGGATGCATTCAAGCAAAAACAGGAGGACCTGGGGCAGGGATAGCATAGCTGTGACCAAAAGTGGAAGGAAAGACCAGCTTCGGCCACAGTTTGGAAAACTATGGCCAACAAGGGGCTCAGGGCACCGAATGATACCTAATTCCTTTATTATGGAAAAGCCTGTGTCTTGATGGCAGATAAATACTAACAGAGCCTGGGTCCCATCTGAGAGTTCCTGATCCAGCATGGGCCTGGGAGAGGGGCCCACCTTTGCCTTCCCTCCTGAGCTGTGTTGGTACAGGTAGCTCTTCTGTCAGGTGGACCTCCCCACTCAGCCCCACTCTTAGGCCTCAGGTAGTAGATGTTCTGGTCTTCTTTGTTTACTCTGAACACAGAGAACCCTATCTGTGCAGGCCTGGTGGGGCGTGGGGGCCTGTCAGTGAGCACCAGACCAGGCTGGGGGAAGTCAGCGGCTTGAGGGGTACTGCCTGCCCATGCTGTTGCCAGGGGAGAAAGCTTTCTGCAGGTGAATGACACTAGAGAACTGGGCCAGCCTTACTGCACCCTTGTGTCAGAGTGAGGGCCATAGAGTTCAGGTCATGGAGGAGGGCCCAGCATCTGGGAACCTTTGGAGTCGGGGAGGGAGGCCCCATGCCAGAGTCCCAGGAACTCAGGATTATCTTCTTACAAGGTCACATTCCTCAGCCCCGCCTGGCCCTGCCTCCATGCCCCCCGAGCACTGCAGATCAAGGAGACACCGCCTTTGCACCCACACTCCCTCTAGTCTGGATGGCCCTGGGTGGGACATTTTGGGTGGCGTTCGTTCTCCATCATCAGGTGTCAGAGAGCAGACTCGGTAATGGGTTGGGTTCCCCCAGGAGAAGGCGTCCATGAGTGTTTCCCTGTAACTGAGCATGTGCATCTGGGATCTGTGCATGTCGTGCCAGGGTGTGTGTGCACCACTGAGTGTATATCAATGAGTTCATGTGCCTTTGCTGGGAGGGTTGTGTGTGCCAAGAGTGGCTATTTGGATGTGTGCTGAGTGGTGCGTGCTTGAATGGAGGTGTGTGCCGGAGAGAATGGCTGTGTGGGGGTGGGGCGGGGGACTGGCCGTTCGGTTGGAAGGTTGGGGACGATTGGGCCCTGGGATGGGGGGAGGGCATGAGTGAGCAAGGCCCTGGAGACTGGAGGGGTCTTTAGAGGACTAAAAGGAGCCCACGTGACCTTGGTGGTAAGCTGCAACAGACTCTTCCCTGCCGCCTGGCTCATCCCTAAGGAGTTGGGACCCAGGACCCTGCGGCCCCTACGAGGGGCTCTGGGGCAATGCGGGCCGCATCAATGTTGGATGAGCCCGCGCTGCCTCTGCGCAGCCTCGATACCATCTTCCCCTGGTCTCACTTTTAGTGTAACTGGAGAACGCGGGGACCAGCCCGAAGCTACGCTGGTGATCTTCTCAGGAAGGCGCCACCTGCGGGGGGACAGGTTGGGTGGAGAAGCTGGCGCAGGCTCCAGTGGAGTATCCCAGGACAGGGTGGGGGCCCGCCAGGCCCAGCCCCGAGGGGTGGGGGTCGGTGCCAGTGTGACCTCTCCTGGGCCCCTGGGTCCAGGTGCTGGGTTACACCTCCTCCCCCCTCGAGCCACCTTGTCCTCCCAGGGGTGTCATCTGTCTGGCGGTGTGTCCTGGGGCAGTTCAGTCCCATCCCCCACCTGCCTTGGGGGGTTTCCTGGTTGGGAAGGAGCTGGAGGGGCCTCAGCTGGACAGTGAGAGATCCTCGCTGCGTAGGAAAGGGCGTCGCTGTGACTGCACAGAGCCTCCCACGCCAGGTGAGTGTCTGTGCTCTGAGCACCTGGGGGAACAGGGAGGGCAGCACTGAGATGGGGGTGCCCGTTGGCCAAGCTTCTCAGCACCCTGACCCGTCCTCCTCCAGCCCCTGTGACACTACCCCCAACCTCTCTCCAGGAGGCGGCAGTGAAGTGGGCTGGTACTTGGCAGTCTTTGAGGTTAAGTTATTAATGGACTGTGGCCTCTGTAACTAAGCATGGACAGCCACTGTGGTGCGCAGTGAGTTTGGATTAAATAGGCAAGTTGTGGCCCAGTGGGCTGGCAGCCTGTTTTTGTGACTAGTTAAATGGAACACATGTACACCTATTGGTTTACATATGGTCTGTGGCTGCATTCATACTACAGCCTCGGAGTTGAGCACAGCTCAGAATTCAAGCCTCAAATATTTGCTGTCTGGCCCTTTAAGAAAATGTTGGCCCACCCCTCTGAGATGTTCTCCAGTGCATGCTCCCCTCTACCCAACATATGTTCATTTTCCTCCTCTCCACCCCCACACCTGGGCACCCTAGGCTGAGTGCTCTCCACACCTGGGCACTTCACTTTGGGGGCCACTCACCTCACGTCACCTCACTACTTTCACTGGCAAGAAAGGACAACAACGGGGGGCACAGGCGTTGCAGAATCCCGCAGGCTGTCTGAGGGCTGACCGCTGAGCCCCTGCTGCATGGGTGCCTGGGTGCAAGATGAACGCGAGCTCCTAGGCCACAGGAGCAGGCTGAGCTAGCTGATGGGGGCACAGCCTCTCTGGGACCCCCGAGTCTACCGCAGCACCTGAGAGGCTGAGCACGCCAGTTCTGGCTGTGGACTCCCGGTGGGCCAGGCTGTGAGCAGGTGACAGAGCTGCAGTCCCAGTGCAGTGGTGGGGACACACTGCTGCAGGAACAGGTAATGATAGGGCACCAGCATGTCCTCGAGGGACCTGGGAGTCCCGGAGGAGGCGCCACCTCTACCCTGCCTGCTACCCAGCGGCTTCCAGACCCTGGGGCCCGTTGTGCCCCTTTCTTCCAAGCCCCGAGCCTTTGTGAACAAAGCCAAACCCCTCTCTTTTGTTCCCCTTTGCACAACTGAGTTCAGGGGTCTGTTTCAGGGGAGGGAGAGGGGCAGAGAGAAAGCCCAGGTCCTGAAAACAGAACGTATTTCTGCTGTCACTAGGTGGCACCCTTGAGGTGTTAGCTCCTGCTGGGGAGAGTGCTGAGCGGTCTGACAAGTGCCCGCTGTTCACTTGTCCAATTCCATCTGAATGGCTGTGGTCACACACACCTGAATCCCACCAGGCCTAACCAGTTCTGTCTTCCCCCTGGGGTAGCTCACCTCCAGGCACTGTAGTTCGGGGCCTTTTTACTTGGGACAGGGAAGGGGCCATCAGGGACCCCTGTCGGTGTAGAGACCTGTTTGTTACCTGCTTACTTACTCTTTCCCCACAGGACTCACTGCGGGCAGGGACTATCTGATTTCCCTCTGGGTCACAGGGCCTGGCACAGTGTAGAGGACAGAAGGTGGTGAATGATGTGCAAGCAGCAGAGTGTAGACATCACTATTTGCCACTGTAATGTGTCTAGTGAATGCTCTTTAGTATCCAGCTACCTCACTGGGAAGCCAAGGGGAAGGACCCAGGCCCACATGTGCCCTGGGATGGGATCTGGTTCAGAGGCAGGAGAAGACTTTTGCCCTCTGGCCTGCTTCTGGGTGGGGCCAGCATTCTAGGACTCCACTACATGAGAGGCATCGAGGAGACAGGCTACAGTGGGAGAATGCTGCTTATTTCCAGGGAGCTTGCAGGCATACCTGGCCTTGTCTGGCCCTAGGAGCAAGCACACACTCATCAGGGATGGATACAGGGGCTGGGAGGCTCCACTGGCCTGGCCCCTCTCATCTGGCCCCAGCTCAGGACATTCCAGGAGGCCCCAGTCTAAAAGGGAACAACTGTAAGGCTGTCCAAGGGTCCCAGACAGAGGTTTAGAGGGCTGCATCTGTGTTGGGGGAGACAGCCACCACCACCACCATCCCTCAGCAACTGCTTTTGACAGCTATATCCACAAGAGACCTCCACCCAGCCCCAGGGGCCTGGACAGTGTGAGTCATGTCTGACGTCTGGATTCTGCCTAGGAAGAAGGGTGGGGGTGTTTCTGTGGGCTGCTCCATTGGGTGAACGGAGGCCAGGCCAGCCTGGGCTCTAGGGAAGGGACCCCTTGCGGAATCCTCTCCCTGATGGGCTGTAACTGACATGCAGCTGCCATGTCCCTGCCTAGAGCAGGCTCCGGAGTAAGACTGGCATCGCTCCCCAGGGTAATTACTGGTTTGGGTTCGATTTCCATTCAAAACAGTAATCGCAGCCTGAGCTGGGTGTCAGATCTGAAGGTTGATCATTAGTAACACTTATCAACAGCCTCTCAGCTTCAGGCAATTATAGCTAACCTGCCATTCCTGCACCTAGTCATGCAAGCTGCCAGCCACTTCCCTGCCCACCCGCTTTGTTCCCCTCCCTCTCTTCTCTCTTCCACTCCCCTTAGCAACCAACCTGAAGGAGGGCAGGAGATGGGAAGCCCCTTCTGAGGCACTGTCACCCCCACGTGTATGAGTATGTAGGGGGTCCGTGTGCATGCTAGGAACCTGTGATCCCAGTAGCACGATCTTCAAGTTGCAAAGTCTTATAAAATTTGGATCTGATTTTGTCAGAACTAAGAGGAATCCTTGTGCTTTATAGACATGGAGCCATGTCTCCTGGCTCCTTGTCACATAGTCCATTTTCACCTGCATCAGGGTCCCTCCTGCCCTGACTCAGTCTGTCTTCCCCTCCAGGCCTGAGGTGCAAAATTTAAGGGATGTTCAAAAAGCTCAGTAATCCAGAGAAATAATATTTTAAATCAGGGATGCCGGGATGGCTTAGTGGGCTGAACACTCACTTTGTGACCACGGGGTTTGGGGATCCAGTCCTGACCCCAGCCCATGCGGATCCATATGCTGAACTGAGGTATGCTTCCCGTGCGGGAGGCCCCTGGTTCGGTTCTTCCTTGGTGTGCTTCCCATGCAGGAGGCCCCCAGCCCAGTTCCTGCCCTTGTGTGGCTCCACATCCACCTGTGTGGAATGAAACCGTGTTGAAAACTGATGATATATAGCTGTGGAGACTGCTTTGGGCCCTCCCCCTCATTTCTGTCTCTCTCTGCCTCTCTCTCTGAAAAGCAATAAAAATAAATCTTAAAAAAAAATAAAAATTTTAAAAATAAAAATTAATGCAAAAATGTCCATAGTGAACAAAATCAAAATCTAATAAAGACAAGGTCCAACCCTGGATTACAAGACTTGGGCTCAATTGCCTCATCTTAATTCCAGCCCTATAGGACCCTGTCTTTCTTTAAAAATTTTAAATTTAATATTGAGGGATTTTTGCATTCATTTTGTTTAAATATTATTTATCTTGACCACTGAGTTTTTGGCACCTCCTTAAATATTGCACCCCAGGTGATGTCTTATTCAACTCACCCTCATCCTGACTGTGTTCCCCCACTTCCTGGTCGGTCC